>JAPYZE010003887.1:0-11823 GCA_030522805.1 Leptomastidea abnormis | reverse complement strand
CTCGAAATCGTGGAGGTATTTGGAGTCTTTGCGGTAAAACGCAAAGTTATACATTTGTCAATTGCGATACAAATTTATCGATCTCGACAATGCAATTGGTTCAACAAAACCGAATAAGAAATACTAATAAAAAAAAAAAATTATCGGATATTTATTGTAATATCTGATATTTTTATAGAAAAATTATATGCGCATGCACTTATTTATATTTTACCTACAATTTTATTTTTTTTTTTAGATTATTTTTTAATTTATAGATTTATTAGTTATTGATTAATTTAAAAAAAAAAAATATTTTTGTAGATGATTTATCAATAAAATAATATATTTTTAAGATTTTAATAATAAAAAATAAAAATGAAACAAAGTGTAAAAAATGCGTATGATTTTTCAAACAGGAACTTCTATACCATGCGGTTGCATTTGCTCTTCTTCTGGCCGCTTCGGTGACGCTATTAACTAAGGCCACAAAACATTATAATCGGAATGACGCTGAAAAAATGGAGCTTACCGGATCCGTGAGTTTTTCACAATTTATCTAATTTGTATCCAACGAAAAAGGAAATTGGAGAAAAAAAAATCTTTTCTTGTTTCGTTACAGATTCTCGGCTTGATTAACGCGGCGTTGTACCTGATTACCACGATTTTCGCACTACGTACCTCTCGAGCTTTGTAAACATGTTCGACCATCACTTTATATAGAGCGTATACTTCGATAAAATTCGATGACACTATTAATCGATCGATGTGCATTAAAATTAAAAAAAAAAATTATAAAGGAAAGCAATCATTGCGCTGATTTGGCTGCTGCTCATGGACGTTATTATAAAATATCTGTACGCTATTGAGATATACGTGTAGGCATATTCTCTCTCTTTTATTGTTTTAAAAAGCAAGCGATATTATATATATTTGCCTCTCGTGTATATTAATGGTTTGTTTTTCTATTTTTAATTTTTTTTTTGTGTCTTGTTATATTAAAAAAGCGAAAATCAAAAAATACCTAACTAGTCGTAACACACGACGAAAAAATGACGAAATAAACAATAGTTTTTTATGCTTTTTCTACAATGCTTTAGATATGATATATTTACATGTGAATTTTGAAAAAAAAAAATGTTTTAAAATGTATCTACCATGTAATCTCATATTTCGATGTTGAATATGTGTATACAATGTGTCGTTAAATTATTTTAAAAATGTTGTGTCTAACACACTTTAAATATACTATATGTGTATATTTCGTGTCTATATGTCATTTGAGTGATAATGTAGACGAGTAATTTTTTTTTTAATTTATATAATTTTGAATATTTTAAATTAAATTAATTATTTTTCATTTTATAATATTATAATTTTTGTGCTTAAACACGTTTTTTAAAAATCTATGTACTTTGCTTCCAAGACAATGATTTTAAAAATAATCAATATAAACCCATAGTACAACTTATGACTTACTCATTTTTAAGTTAAAAACTCAAAGACAAAAAAAAATTGTTTTATATATTTTTTTGTACTGTAAACAGTTTATACCTGTGCGCACACAAAATACATAATCACACATTAATTTGCGAATAAGAAAACCTAAATTATGAATTAATACAATTCTAAAAAAAAACTGCCAGATATGTAATAGAGCATTTAATATTGAAAAATAAAATAACAATGCAATTTTTAAACTCGTGTCAAATCGATTTTAATGTTTATGTATAAATGTTTAACAATATAAGCTTCGATTTGTTTTCATGCAGTTTATATTATACGTTTAATAGTGCATTATTAACAAATATAATTATTATATTCACTAACTTTACAGCTTTTTTAACGATTTACATTTTATAAAAATATTTTTCTTATTTATTTATATTTTTACTTTTGTCAATGTATAAAAAATATAAAATCAATAGCAAGTTTTAAAATTGTATACTTTAGTAAAAAATTTGTACTACTTTTGATATTGGTTTTAACAATAATTTCCTTTTGTAAGACGAATAATTTTAAAATATTAGTAAAAAATAATCAATACTTAAACATAAAATTCGATTCAAGTTTTAAATTATTTTTATAACAACATAAATTTTATTTCTTATAAAGCCTAATTTAATTTATAAAATAATTATTTGTAATATGTGTGTCATCTTTACAGTATGTCATATTTGTTAAATTAAGTTTAAAATTTCAAACGAAAATCTTTCAATTCAATTTTTTTGTTGTATCATTTCTGATAAGCAATAAATTATACGCTTGAATTCAAATTGATATTTCGTTATTAAAACCTACAATAATTTAATTTTAATTATATTTATATGTTATAAAATAAGAGATCTATAATAAATTTAAAAATAAATTTTAATTTATGTATACAGATTATTGGTGCTGTGATAGTAATTTTGGAGGTGGATGGTATAAACGACACGTACCTGGCTGGTCGTGATATTTTCCTAATGTTAATGGCAACTGCATTTATGATCGGTACAGCTATATTTATTATAAGTTACATGTTTTCGCCAGTTTCCGAAGCTATCATTGGAAAAACAAACTATGTAAGTAAAGTTAAAAAAATTTAATTTCTATTTTAAGCATGAAAATAATACCTTTAAATTGTATCAATGTTTATATCAAAAAATAAAAATGTTTTTTTTTCAGGATATAATTTACAATTCATTTGCATTGTTCTTTTTGTTAATTGCATCGATAGTTGTTATTGCACAAGATAGTTATTCAAAGTTTAGAGGTCAAATAGCAGCAGGTGTAAGTATTTAAATTTATTAATTTAAAAAAAAATTGATATTTTTTTTAATACAAATTTTTGACATTGTTAATTATTTTTTTTCAGTATTTGGGAATCATACTATCAATATTGTATGCAGGAAACGTAGCATTTGCTGTCCGCAATAAAGTATAAAAAAAAAAGATAAAAAATAGTATATATCGGTAAAACAGACCAAAAATCAAACTATCATATAATTTATTTTTTTAATTTACCTATATCAACCGATGTCCTTTTTTTTGTGTGTTCAATTTTTAATCAAGTTTGCAATAAATTATTTTTACATAAATATTTTAAAAGTTTATTTAAATTATAAGAATTCCCATTTTTTTCAAGACAATCGTCATCACCCCTTTCCCATCAAACAAATCTCTTCACAGTTCACCAGCATTAACTCAGTACCTATCCCCACTACATTTTACTCAATTATTTTCGTCCTCCTGCAAGACTATTTCCCGCATCCGAACACAAAAAAGATCGGAAGCTGCTAAAGACCTCACACTCTCCTCCTTTTCTTCCTTTACTCATATACTTATATGTATAGAACTGCTAAAAGGTCACCATAAAAAAAAAAAGAACCACCGAATATGCGCTACGTGGGGGCACGCGACCAAAAAAGACGACGACGACAACGACGACTGCGGCAGGAAAAAGCTTGCAAAGAACTTTGGGTGTACCGAAATAGGTCGTCTCGACGCCTTGCTCATCCAAGCTATGCATCGCAGCAGCTCGACGGAAACGACGGAGGGGCTGCAACGACACGCGCATTTCTATACTTGCCCTTGCACATTTGAAATCTAGCAGTCGGTGTGACACGTGCTTTATTCAGCTCTTTAGAATTTTTATCTCTAAATTTTATTAAAATAGAAATAAAAAATAGCAAATTTATCGTTAAAAATCGTTTAATCATGAAAACCGGTAGGAATCGCGGTGATATCGAGATCGGTCCAGTTATGAGGGTACCAGCAGCAGCTAATGCAAGCCATGGTGTAGGTGGTGTCGAATGCTGTTTTATAAGATGCTGCACTTGTGTCCATGTCGAATTTATTAAAAGCTTGCCTGGTTTTGTTAAAGCTCTTGAAACGGTAAGTTTTTGTATATATAATTGCGATCGACATACCTATATTTAACGACCACGTGTGTAATATATAAATTTACTCTACGCTGCAGATAATTAGCGGTTTAATACAGAGCCTACTTGTGAATTATGGTTTAGCTTATAGCGCGACTATAGGCACAGCTTTTGAAGGAGCACTTACGACTTCATCGGCTTGCTTTTTTACATCAGCTATACTGTTGGCTTGCTATATTGTATCGGAGAAATCTTATCGACTTATACGTGCATCAATTTTTGTAAGTATATCTATAAATTTTTTTTTTTTTTTAGTTTGAATATAAAAGCAATTATAAGGGTTTAATTTTAATTTTCATGTGTTACTATGTAGGAAATTATATTCAACGTAATCTCCTGCTTTCTTTACCTAAGCTCAGCAGCTTATCTTGGTCTTGCTACCAAATTTTTTCTTTGGCCGATCTACTCATTAACATCAGGATTCGATGCTTATCCAGCAATGACAGCTGCCTATGTAAGTTATTAAAAAAAAAAAAATAATAATAAAATCAAGGGCTAATATTTTTTTAAAAATGTATATCTTTGTGTCTTAAAGATCATTGACGTGTCATTTTATTTTCAGCTTCTGTGCGCTGTAGCTGGTATACTTTATGGTCTTGACGCTTACTATTGCCTTGGAGAATTTCGAGCGAGAAGATAACGAAGTGTATGTGGTACTTAAAGTTGGAAATTTTAAAGATAGGATTGGAGGATGCTGTACAGTTAGGTTTTTTTTTTTTTTTTTTAAGCGTTGGATTCACGGTGAAGATATATTTGTCGGCTTTGTTCTGAGTTTCTGGTGTTAAGGCTATATAGCACGGAAATTGCGAGAAATGTTGATTTTGGCTCGACACGAGAATATTTAATTTTTTTTTTTTTAGTATGATGATCTTTGTTTTTTATAGACGATCTTTATCTACTGTACTTAATTGAGTTGATGAACTTGAGGATATTAATATATCTATTGTTTTAATATTTTTTTCTATTTATTTATATAAAATTAAAAAATAGACAATTATAAAAAGAAATCTAAAAAAAAAAAATAAAGTTCCTTCTGATAACATGTCAAGTCTCGAAAAGTCATATAGAGCTTATAAATCAAACCGGAAATTGATTGTACGACGTCGCAAGTTAAGAGCCATACCATAAACAGTTTAAATGAATCAAGTGTTTCATTGAACTAAACGAAGCTCTTCTCTCCTGCAATTCGAGATTTTGTCTGTAAAAAATGAGTATAAGTATATACTACATACTGTCTGTTCGTGACTCGAGGGCATCGACGAGAAAATCGTTCCTATATTGACATTGTGTTTTTTAAATGTATACCTTTGTTTGATTACTTTTTTTTTTTACATAACAATAAACCATTTATTAAAAGTTAAATTAGTTTTTTATTTTTAATTATTATTATTTTAATTGATACATTGAAATATAATTAATTTTTTTTTAATATAATATAAAAATATAGATACTTTTTAATCAAGGATAATATTGTCAAATAATGTAAGTATAGTATTAACTTCATAATATTAAATCGACAGAATTAATTCGATTTATGGGTTTTTCATATGCATAGCAAGTAGATCATCATTGGATTTCCCCATATTAACATATTAAAATTTCTAAACCTAATCCTTTTAATAATTATTAAAAATTTGAAAATTACAGAAAAAACAATACCAATCTAATATCATCCTACATAAACAGACATATATTTTTAAGATCAGTTACCATCATTAAAAAGAAAAAAATAAATATATAAAAAAAGACTTACTTCCTGTATATCTCCCTCACACTTCCCATATACATACTGTAGTGGGACGCACTTTTTCCCCCCTCTCTCTATCTTTTTCTCACATATACCTCTATTCTTCGATCAAAGATCAGAAAAAGAGGGGGTGACGTCTCTCTTTCTCTTTATTTTTTTTTTCCTCTCTTCTTTTTACTCAGTCGATGATCGTGTATATAGTGTGTACAAATTCATTCGAACGTTCTATCTCGCTCTATAGCATAAGTATATACTCAACTCACGTTGTTCGACTTTTATATATACGCCTGTTGAATCGACGGAGATTTCAGTCGAGCGCACGTCGCGCAAGAGCGTTCCAATATATACTTATATCTTGTCGTGTGTTATATACCTGTATAAGCGCTTATACCGATTTACTTGCGTTCGTTAAATTTTTTATTTATTTTTGCATTAACAATTGCAACTGATTTTTTAAAAATAAAATTAAATTTTAAAAAATATTTTGAAGGATTATATTTTATTTTACATTAAACAGTATTTATTGTGAGACTTATATCACCATCATCATCATCAGTTATGGATAGTCTATCGGCTAAATGTAAGTTGTATTATACTCTTTTGGTATAGAACTACGCATGTTGTGTTTTTGTATGCCACTCCAAAAATCGAATATACAACCATTGCTACCGCGCTTTCAAACTTTTTTTATGGGACTTTCTCTTTTTTATTTTTTATTTTAGAAAGCCCGAAATACGGTGTTTTGTCGCGTCTCTCTCTATCCGTTATATTTTATAATATTACGTGTTATTTAAATTTATGTTTTTATGTGTCTTAATAAAATTATAAATTATATCGTTGGGATAAATTTAATAATCATAGCTGTATTAAATTTTGATCGTGAGTATAACGTTTTTGATGATGATTTGGTTAGTTATAACGTATGAACTATTTAAACGTAATTCAATTTTTTATTTATAAAATTACTCAATAATATTATGCTTAATCATTTTTAATACCGAGAGATTGTCTGGTAAAAAAAGCGTTTGACAGATTTTTCCCGATTTATAATACAGGGAATTAAAAATGAATTTGCGTTAATAAAGCTAAAAAAAAAAAAATTGACAAAACCAATTTTCCGTCATCGTAAATCATTTGATTAATATCTCACATATTTGATTAAATCACGGTAACAAACTTAAATTGTTCCATTCATGTTCTTAACGAGACATAATAGTTGCTAGAGACTTTTTTTTTTTAAATTTAAATTAATAATTAAAAATGATGTAAAATCAATTTTACATGTAAATAAAGATGTATAGAAATTTAAAAAAAAATAAGTACTGTACATAATTAAAGAAACAAAAGTACATCTTAAATCGATCATAATATAAAAATTTCTTTTGTAATATAATCTCGAAAGCCTCATGTCCATGGACCGATCAAATACTCGTATAAAGATCTATAAACGCGAGGTAAACTGGTTAGACATCAGGAAACACAAGAGTGTCCCACGATGTGGAAAAGTACCACACTGCACAGCTATTAATAATTGATAATAAAAGGCTGCGAATGTGTAGCCCGCTATACATTGTATTTATTTTTTTTTTTTTTGGAGGTAGAAAAAATAATAGATGGAAAAGGGGGGAGGGGAAGGTCAGCGAGTTGTAATTTGATGCTATACTCGTGTTCAATTGACGTAATTGCATTAAAACCTCTTGTATATAAAGATGCTGAGATAAGAATATTTGTGTGTGTGTGTGTGTGTGTATATCTTGGTGATGGCGCCTTGGTTATAAAAGTAGAAAATTTAATTCGATATTGTATGTTTTCTTATATATCTATATACCTATATACTTGTTATTATCTTAAGAGTTGTCGTCGTGTTCATGGAATTTTGTGTTTTTTTTTAAGTGTTTGATTAGTTTGTTGGTTTTAAATTTTTTTTTATTACTTTTGAATTATGAAAACAAGTGTTCTATGCTGTTTGTATAAAAAATGGAAAAAAAAATTTTTAATAATGATTATATAAATTTGTAATGTTGATATGAATTTAAAATTATCGTGTAAATAAGTATCTGTTGGGATTTGAAATAGCTCGATCGACAAAGCGTAAGATTTGTAATCCACAGGTTGTGGGTTCAATTCTTGGAGCCTGTCGTTTCAGAGTTTCTGAATTCTAGCCGAAATACATTTATATTTAAGTGTTTAAAAAAGGCTTGTACAGCTAAATTTAAATTCCTTTTCTTGTGGTGTCACCGTTCGGAATTAAAATTTTTTTTCTTATTTATGAAAGTTTTTTTACTTTTAATAACTTTTTATTGTTTATGATTTACTCTTTAAAAGTTTTTTTAACTAGCAATCAACAAAAAAGCCATTGTTTCATCTAAAAATCATTTGAAATATGTCAGAATAGAAAACCGAAAATTACAGCTGACACTGTCATCCGGTCTCCATCATAATCGTCTAATTGAATGCAATCGTAGGTCAAATAACATCAAATAGTTGTTTATAAACGAAAATTTTTTTTTAATGAGAAACCGTTATTTTATACCACTGGTAGAGTTACCAGATTGGAAATCCAACTGTCAGTATACTTATCAGGAAAACGCCTCCTTGTTTGATCATTAATTTACTAATTACGGTATGTATGAAAAATTTCATTGGTCTGGTAAAAAAAAATAAATAAAAAAATAAATAGTGAAAAATATTTGAGTTGATAAGTATTAAAAAGCGAAGGCTGCTCACGCTCGCATATGTATACCTGTTTGCGTTATGATAATTGCTAAGAACTTCGGGGTTTTAGAATTGTTTAAAAAGAATTATGCTTTTTTTTTATTTTGGTTGCAAGAAATCTAAGAAAAGATAAAGTTTCAAGCATTCGATATATTTTTTAACGTGTTGATAAATATAAATGTAATTATTTATAAATCAATTGAATCTAGAACCATTATTACTTTATTGTATTTCATAAATAAATTATAGTTTTAAATTAATATTTAATAGTTACTAAGACAATTTGTAAGGTCAATTAAATATTAGCTTTCCATATCTAATTTGAATAACGTAAAAAAAAACATTACGTTTTAAATTAAACAAAAAAAAGCATTAATAAAATTACGCAAAGCCTAACACGTGTACAAGTTTTTAAAAGAGAGATAACACGATATCATATACTAGAACTGATATTATTTCCAGTAAATTAACCACAGAAACCTACTTTGCCACATATCAAAATTTCACATAATTGAAAAAAAAAGAAAAAATTCATAATTATTCATATGTATAAAGTAGTATAAATTATAATAAACAAGCAAATAAAAACCACAATTAGATATAAAATATTATGATATAGATATATTACCACAAAAACCTCGTGCCAAATTCAAAATTATCCTTCTCAACTTTACTTAGAAAAAAAAGAGAAAAAAAAGAAGGGATTGCAAAAGCAAACTTTTAAAATCCTACTCTACCACTATATCCTCACGTACCTTTACATACACATATATAAATTTATAAAAGAGCAAAGCTCATCATCATCACACATATAGGTATAACGTGTCCGCTATATTTTAATATATAATCTCCGGCACGTGCCTTATACGCGACATACGAGACTTGTGTCTTCTTACGCTATTACATATAGGTATACCTCCAATAACCCATTATTATATATACGTACGATGACTTAAAAAAAAATCTCTCTTTTTTTTTTATTATTACATCAACGACACGTGATCTCGCGGAAGCTTTTAAAAGAACCAGTATTTTAGCTCGCGAATAATCTCGTATACCTATATACATCAAGCCGCTCATGCATCGATGTAAAGAAACTCATCAATGACACCGAGAGAAGGTGAAGATTATCCTTGAATGCTTTTATTATATCTCTCGTTGAAATCTCAAAGCTAAAGATTGATTTGATCACGTGGATATACCATCGCGCATTTATTGGAATTTGCTGATGTATCGAGAAATAATAATAAAAAAAAATAGCTTAGCTCAGTGGTTTTAATTAGGTTTTTGATGAAAGAAGAATTAGGTAGAATTTGTTTAGTCGATTGTTTTTTTTTTTAAATCTGGGTCGTTGTTTGTAAGAGACGTCGATATATATGGTTATACTACAGCTGTTGGTACTACAATACCGGTCATTGCGTCAATACGAAATTTCGCTTCGCGTCGCAGGAATTACCGGCTTCTGTTATATAAAAATAAACACGATTTTATTGGCTTACTTGGCTTCTTTACACCGTCAAATACTTAACGCGAAATTACTTTGGTAAATTCCAAAGTGGTAGCTTTTAAAATTTAAGTATTGCATGTGGTACACTGTATACACGTTTTTTTTTTTTTTTGTTACCGATTTTATACACGTACATTTTTGTTTGTGAGGTATAACACATCATCATTATACAATTACCTACATATCACATTTGGGAGAATCCGTAAACGTGACGTACGAACAAAATTTAATGAATCGTCAAAAAAAAAAAAAAATTCTCTCGCGTGTTTCTATATATTATACCAAAGTATCAAGTGTATAGTCGTATACACGCGAATTTTTCTTTTTTAAAAGCTAGAATTTCGAGCAATATAGCGAGGAACGTCGTTACGCAAGTATACTTTTTATGTGAATTGCATGACGATCCTCGATGTCACTGCTGCTGCTGCTGTAACGGATTATTAGCCTCGAAATTCAATTTAAAAATTTTAGCGACTGTATGACGATCTTTTGACAGACGGAATGACGTATAGTGTTAAACGACGAGCTTTATTTAAGCTTCGATTTTTTATTAATTGATAAATAATCGGTATCTAAATCGCGGATAGATTGATGTATTAAAGCTAACAAGACTTTCATTGATTATTTTTGCATAAAATTTACTATTTTTTATCCTATAGGACTCAAGATCTTGCTCAAGATAAATGATTATAAAAATTTATGCTCGTAATCATAACGTATGTGCTTAGAGGCTTAACGATTATTATAAAGAAATATTCACACTTGTCCTTTAAGCTCTCGGTTAATCGAAACGCGAATATATAAACAAATCCTTAATACGTATTTCCGGGTGTCAAACTTAAATGCGTCGAAAGACTCTACTTTCATTGCGTCAGACTATTAACACACAAAAAGATATCCTATATAGGTATATCTACCAATACAGGTATGATAAAATATAAATCGGATATAATGTTCTCGCAAAACCTGATCGGTAAGACAATCGGTATATTTATACACAACTGGTCGAATACGTTATTGGAATTGATCACGATACAGATAAGGGGGGGTGGGGGGGGGGGGAGTGACAATAATAGATTATCCTTTTTATCTTTCTTTTTAAAATACATAATTATAAAATTATGTGATTTGAATTTTCAGTGACGGATGAAACGGAATTGCCAGCGACCGAAGTGACATTGACTCCAGAGGAAGATGGTACTTTGGTAACGCTAGTCGTCGTCGTAGTTGGGATACTCGCTGCTATAATATTTCTCTTCTCTATGGGTGTATTTATCGATTGTCGTACCCAGTAAGTACATTTCCATAACATTTTAAACCCTAATAACATCATAATCATCGTGATATATTAAATATGTTCTCTATTGTTGCAGATCGGATAGAAATACAATAACAAGTACGGGTAAACGTAAACGAATCGTTGGTTTAAAAATGCCACCATTAGGTAGAGCACATCGTTTACAACGTGGTTGTGGTGGTGTTGGTGGTAGTATCAGTAGCAGTCAACGTCGCGAAGATTCAAAATATTTAGCTACGGACATGTGTCCTAATGGATCGAGTATTCAACCTGCAGCAGCTGCAATTGCCGATCTTGGTATCGATGTGGTTTGAAATTAATTTCAGTGGGTCATTTACGAGGAAAGAATTTTTGATAATTATTATATGTGGACGATTATATGTGCATCAAATGATGATGATATGTATATGGTATACACTACGTGGTTGAAGGCACGTTTTGTGTTACCGGTGAAATTTAAGGATGACGTCAATACTATAGCGGATATAAAGAAGCTTGTGTCTTTGTGTGTGTGACGCGAGAGGACGTGGAAGCAAATGAGAGAGGGATATGTGTGTATATACACTGATAGAAATTTTTTTGGAAATTTTGCTAAAATGATATGAAATTTTACTATTTTTTTTTGGAAGTGCTGGATATTGGTGCAACATAACGA
>JAPYZE010003886.1:0-12703 GCA_030522805.1 Leptomastidea abnormis | reverse complement strand
GTTAATATAATGCAAGTCTGTTGCTTTTTTCTCATAAATTATAGTAATTTTTACTATAATTGTGATAAAAATTATTATATCGAATTCTCAGTGTAGATAGTATATCCGTTAAATTTCACCATTCATTCTTAATTATTATTAAAAAAAAAAACATCTCCAACTTGCATATACGTATACCTTTTTTGCATTTGCAACTCGTTTTGCATAAATAAAATTCGTTATACAGCATTCCACGTCCACTAGTAGTTTACACTATTTTCCACAACAGCATCAACGTCTGATAAGCATCGGTAAAGATCGATGTGCAAGAGAGAATCATGAGTCTTGTTGTAGCAAAGAACGTAAGAGAGAGAGAGAGAGAGAGAGAGAGAGAGAGAGAAAGAGTGAAAACGGCGCGTCATGATTCATTGTAGCGCTTCGGTATACATACGAGCAGTAAAAGTGTTCCAGTTATTACCGCTGCTGCTATACAGCTTGTTGTATATGCCACGAGAATCGATTGTCGAAGCAATGAAAAACACGAGTGTTATTAGCTGCGATGTATATATAGAAGCGTGTGATGTGTTGGCAGGAAAGATTTTCTCGGTGGTCTTACTGCTATACAAAGATGAAAGCTACTTTTTGAATTTTTAATAACGTGTACTGTAACTGTACTGTTTTAAAATGTAGAGAAACGGAAGCCAATGGCTACAACAGTCATAGCAAATTAAAATTACATTAGAGCGAAGAAAATTGTGACTCTCCATGACGAATGGTTCACATGCATACTTTTTTTTGCATTGTCACGTGTATACGCGTTCTTAATGAGGAGAAAATGCCAAGCGATTTCGATTTTCCTTATTTTTTTTTTTGTTTTTAAAAACGACATGAGTTTTATGCCTATATTTGCATTCAAATGGGAGCATTAATAAGGTCTTAACATTGACTGTGAAAGTTACCATTATAATAAAGTCGTTCTTATGCTAAACGTTCAAATCAGAAAATTATTATCATTTAAATTGATATTTTCACGCATATTGATCCAATTAAAATAAATTTAATACATTGTCCATACGTTTTACTTATCAACAATATTTAAAATAGTTCAAGGATATTAGAATAACGAAGATCCATCCAAAACTACTGTAGCCAGAATTTTCTAATTGAATATTTCATTCAGCGAATTCAAATGTGCAGTATGCACGAATGTAATACAAGCCATGGTAGCATGCATGCATGCATTCATGTGGCTTTTACAGTGGAGAAAAAAATCCAATTAAGGATCTAGCCGTTCATTGAGCAAAAGCAGATTCGATTGGTGCTTCAGTGGGCGGGCGGGTATAGACCAATTGAAACCGATTGAGAGGCGCTCTTTGAGAAAATGGTCCGAGTACACTTAAAAAGGCGGCCGCGGGAAAATGTTAACGTTCAATTTTACAAGGATATTACGCAACTGTTGTTGACGTAAAGAAAAAATAAAAAAGAATAAGAAAAAAAAAATGAAATTAAACAAATCGATACACGTTAGATTATGTGTTGGTAGAATTGACTTACCGCAAATGGAGATGACCGGGGGCGCCTGGATTTTATCGGGGACTTGATATGGTTTGTTATATAGACATAAGTTGGAGCATATTATGTTACTCTCGAGAAATCAATATATCGGAGCAAGGACGTACTGGATGCACCTCTTCAGATTATTTCGAGATACTACGAGTATATGTAATTTCTTTTCTGTTGGTGCTTATTTGTATCTGTTAACTCATATTATTTGATGTTTGAATGATGTAAGCTGGGATGTTGCATGATAAATCTTGTATTTGACTTAAAAATTTAGTAATATGTTATGTTTTGTGTAATGTTATATTCAACGTTTTATAACGAAGCTATAATTTTTTATTATTTAAAATTAATTAATTTATTTTCAGTCGATAACAACGTAGATTATGCATAAACTATGATCACTTATATTAAGGGATAACCTGAGATTAATTTTAATTATATATGGCATATTATTATCTTTAATATATAAGACATATTTTTGAGCTATAATTTATATTTTTAAGGTTATTTGTCTTCACTGTTTTTAAGAATGATCCAAGAATAATTTTGAAACATAATATATTAAAAAGAAGAAAAAAAACTGCTCGAAAGCATGCTTAAAAAAAATGACTTATGGATACTGAACATTAAAATAGAAAGTTTATTAGATAATTTAACCAACGTACTCATTCTATCTTGAAAAAAAATTACCAATTTTCATTAATCATCGACAGCCTCTCTAAAGATTTATAGTAATAAACACATTTTTGTTGATACTATAGCTTTAAAATTAGAGCGACGTCATCAATTACACATTCAAAAGTTTTACCCCGTAATCAATATAGTTGAATATAATTTATTAACCATATTAACATACATACATTAAAAAAAAAAATATTTTAAAATAAGAAACTAGAGTTAGAAAATTGCAGCAATAGTGTCGCTTATCTATTTCAAAACATTCTCGTATCTTTTTACCGCAGTTAAATACTACACTCTTAATGACTCATCACTATATTTATATCAATAAAATAATAGAAAATTATTGTCCCCTCATAAAATATTAGTAAACCACAATAATACACTAATCATCAATATCCCTACTCCCCTCCAACTTTTTACCTTCACTTCTCAATTCTCCCTCGCGGTCTCGCGGTTCTCTTAACACATACTCAGCATTGACATATATTTCTTTTCTTAACCTTGATTAGATTAATAAAGTATCAATAAACACATATTGTTTTTTTTTTTTCATTCTCAGAGCCCATACAGCAGCAGCAACTACAGGACTGTGATCAGATTATTCAAGCATTTTATCACACGTCTCGCATTCCAACAATTCCTCATGTTGTATCTTCAACCGCGATCTTTTTCGCTCTCGCTTTCACTCAGAAGAAATCCGACCTAGTGCAATATCCCTTTTGCGTTCACACAAGTCACGCAATTCTTTTTCTTAATTCTCTTTCTTTCTTTCTCTCTTATACCAACAGTCGTGCATTTCGCGCATAATATTGGCCATACACACATCAATGCTTCGGGCGTTTGTTCGAGAACCTCTTTCAGACAACCTTGCCAAGGCCTTTCCTCCCGGCTGTTGCAGTGGTCCATTCTATACCACGAGGTAAGAGGTATAAGGAACTGGTCGCTGTGTGTTGAGAGATGCCTGAGCTGTTTAGCGGGTGTTAAACGGGGCTCTAAACACAGCCATGGCTAACTCCCGACCCTCACCCACTCTCTTTCTTGCATACGTTCCTTTTCAAGGATCTCTCACTCGTGCACTGTTCTCTTTCTTTTTCTCTCTTATCCATATACTACCTATATGTGTGCATATATACTCGTAGTATAGAGTCTCCTCCCATTGTATATTGGTATATCTGTATCTCGATCTGTTATGAGACGCCTCTCGCGCTTGGCTTTCTCCTCGAAATCCTCGCTTCGTAGAATTCTTGTTTTTTTTCTTTCTTTTTTTCTTCATCATCTACTTTATATCTTTCTTCTTCGTTTTTTTCTTGCTCTTCTGCCAGCTTGGAGATTATTCTATGTCGCTTGGGATATATATCCAGAAAGCAATTTATCGATGTACGAGCTCCGCCTAAGCTATTCGAAACTAGGCGCGATTATGCGACTATTAGGATATGGTAATTTGCCAGTTGAGGCTTGTGGTGATATATGGTGTTGGGAATGTATTATATATAAAATATGTGTCGGGTAGAGATTTTACAATACTATCTTGGACACAATAAAATAAAGGATTCCTTCATATATGAGCTAGATTTCATTTGCTATAGCGAAAGAGAGAATAGGTTGGACAAAGAGATAAATTCTCTATGATTTTTCTTGCTCTCTCTCTCTCTCTCTCTTACATATCAGTCGATAATGAAACTCATGAAATAACCATTACTCCCTCTCACCCTTTTCTCTTACCCCCCTAAACCAACTGAATTATGCGCAGTTCAAACACGTGTGCCCCCAGCTATTAACAAATGTGCACTCGAGGTACATTAATAATTTGTTATGTAACGCGGTTGCACGGGGGGACCCCATTACATGAGTAGTTCGAATATTTTTCGAATATAATAATAAAAAAAAATCGCTAATATCGCGAATATATCAATAATGTTAATGGTATAGCGTAGATTGCGTAACGAGCTCTCTCTCTCTCTCCCTCTCTTGGCTTTTATGATTAATATGCCGAGAGAGAAGCACGCATGCTGTAGTATTTCGCTGAACATATACATATACACCACTATGAGAACTATTTATGCTAATCCGATATTTTTTTTTTATTATCAGATATCGAGAGGTGCCGAGTACAAATTCTGAGCTAATGACTATTACTTAGACTTCCTGATGCTGGTTATACGCGCATATGAGTGTGTATATGGCAAATTGTTTGCCAAGCTTTTATTCAGATAAGAATACAAGGATTAACCAGCGTGTTTTTTTTTTTTTTTTTATTTTGTATATTTATCGCCTTCATTTTTTTTTCTTTTTTTGACAAGTCAAACCAAAAACTTGTTAATAAAAAATCCGTTTTCTCTCAATTTGTATATAATATATAAAAGAAATCCCAACCCGCTATATAATTTTCTCGAATTCGTTTTTCTCTTAACCGGCCTCTTAAGGAAATTCACATCTCTATAACTATACCTACACTTTTCTCCCAGAGGAATAAGAGCATCGTTCACCAAGTTAATTGGCTCGAAAGCAAAGAAGAAAAAAAGAAAAAAGAGAACTTCCCGAGCTTTTAGAGCATCGCTTCTTATCGCACACTTTCATTACGCGCGCGCCTCTTGCGCGAAAGCAAGCTACTTGATTGACGCGATGATTACAAGGGCGGTGTTCGTTGCTGCTTCTGCTGTTGCTGCTTACAACTGAGACTGAGAGGATAGGAAGTGAATCGCGTGCCGCCGTTATATAGCTTCTCTCGTGAGAGTAGTTCAGGATTACGGAGCTTCGTCGTCTTCTTCTTTTTATCCCTATTGTTTCGTGTCCAGCTGGGTTAATTACGCGTCTTGGGACTTCGATGAAAAGGAGGTATGAGAAGGGCGTTAAAGTACCGCCGGGTATTGGGTTTTATCAGTCTTTCGTGGCGGCTTTTGCTGCTGGTATTTTAAAAGAGAGAGAGGAAGAGAAGAAGAGGAACAGATAATCTTGGAAATGAATGGAGACACTTCATTAAGCTGACCGGCGTTATTATCTGTCTCTTTGACATGTTTGTGGGCTTTTTCCGATAGTGAAGACGCGCGACTGGAGAATTCCGTCGACGAGGATTGATAGCTTACTTAATGAATTCTTTTTTTTTGTTGCGCTAGTATCATCTATGTGTATTATAGAGCTTGTGTATTGATGTTATACTCGTTTTGATACTTTTTATGCAAGTTATTGGTGATGCGGAGTTGAAGAAAAATAAGAAAAAAATAAAAAGTAGTGTTGTTAAAAAATTAACTTTTTTTATATCCCTGTTACGTAAAAACGAGATTCTCTCTCTTTCTCAAGGCTCATCATTTAGTTGAATATTTATTTTAAAAGGAAGAAATTTTATACATAATTATGATACTTGTTTTTGTCTATAAATAGGTTTTAAATGTTGCAAGCTCATGTTACGAACAGGATATCTTATGCTTGAGTAATTTTATGTAATTATTTACATTTTGAATTTTTGGTATATCCCAGATTATAGCAACGACGTTTGATTTATATTAAACAGCTAAATCTAATTATATTATCAGCTTTAAAATGATATGGATTTATTTTCAATGATTTTTTTTTTCATTTTATTAAATTTTATTTCTCACATATCTCAGTAGATTTAATTTTCCAAATCTCAAAATCTAAACCTAACGTATAAGATCCCTTTAGTACCATAAAAAATTCCAAAAAAATTCCTCTATTCAAATAGGTACCATCCATTCTAAAACCCTTTAACACTAACATCCTATTCCTGTCGACAAGCTCAACACACATACACACACAAACATAAGATGTTGTTCGCATAAGCACGTGTGGCTCGTGCACATATGCGATAAAAGTGAGGAAACCAGCCTCACACAAAGCAGTCTTTCCGTATTTATAGAACAGAGTCCATAAATCAGGAGCATACGCTCTCGTTGACGCCTCCGGAAAAAATTATCCTCTCTTTTACTCTCCTTCACCAAGTTCTATACATCCAAATGAGTAAGAGAGAGAAAGGTATATATAGAGTGCGGGCGGTATAAGAAGTTAGTAGTATCAGAAGGAGAAGGGAAGGGTAAGCGCCAGTAGTGCCGCGAAAATGGACGTACCGTGTAGCGCCTAATTACCGCTACTATCGCGGCATTTGTCATTCATCCCCCCCTTCCCTCCTCTTTTTCTTCGCGAGTACCATCGACAAAACTTGCCTGCATTTAATTCCAATTAGCTGTGAGTATCTGGCTATAAGGCCGCGTGCGTTCTCTCGCCTAGTCCCCCCTTCTCCTATCTTCCTACACACGCGCGCTTCTCTCTCTTCTATACAGACGCTCAAACCTGTTTCCAAACCATATGGAATTTTATTGAAAAGCATCTTTGGCTTGCTTCTCCGTTGTTGCTCCTTTATCTTCAGCTTCTTTCTTTTCAACTCTTTTTTTTCTCTTATGCAGTTTTTACTTTTGCTTTCTTCTTTTTTTCTGCATCTTGCGCACGTGTTCGCTTGAGTTATTCTCTCTTTCTTTACAAACTTTTTTTTTCTTTTCTATTTCCCTCTCGTTTTCCATCGTTATCCGGTCCTCCTTGCGGTTATTTATCTCCCTATCGAATTTTTCGACTTTATCGATGGCCGTCCCTTGTCCTCCTCAAAGTTTTATCTTCCCTACTTGCTATAGGATGTTTTTTTTACTTTTCATTCAATGACGTTCTGCTATCGCGCTCCCACTTTAGTCTTACTTTTTCATTTTTTCTTTTCAGTCTTACTCTCTCATTCTCTTAGGGGATTCGATTTACATTTAAGCCGATCACTCTTGCTTACTCTGGGCTTCGTTAACTATTTTCACCCAACGTTTGTTTTTTTTTCTTGCAAGTTCTCTTGTTCTAAAGTCATGTTCTTTGCTGATAGAATTTTTATTCGGCTAATTGATACAGCGAATTGTTTACAAGACGAATTCACTTATCATTCTCTGGTATATCTAAGGGTTCTATTTATGTACTTCGTTCTATTTATTCTTTTGATACAAGTATTATGGTATATAATGGCAATTTGTCAATATGTCTAAATTAATAAATATAAATCAATTATTTGATATGAGAAATTTATTGA
Source organism: Leptomastidea abnormis (assembly GCA_030522805.1). Classification (NCBI taxonomy): domain Eukaryota; kingdom Metazoa; phylum Arthropoda; class Insecta; order Hymenoptera; family Encyrtidae; genus Leptomastidea; species Leptomastidea abnormis. The sequence continues at coordinate 5,409 of JAPYZE010003886.1, read as the reverse complement.
TTTATAGTTCAATTAACAGAATAACAAATTATGAAACAACAAAATTTTTAAATGCTATTGATAACATAAATACCCATATTACGTTACCTTATAATCGAAAATCTTGAAGTAATTACCAAGAGATGAAAGTTGAATAATTCAAAAACATTACTTCTTGATTAGTTTGAAAATTAAATATTTGAAACGTTATGAAAAAAGTCAAGCATTTCAACTTATAGACATTGTTATAAAAAAAACTTTAGAGTCTATTAAAATTAACACTAAAATTTCGTCAACTCTTCTCACACACATACTATACACAAAACTCGTTATTCACAACATATACCACCAACGAAGAAGGTATCAGATTTTTTTTTCTTCTTATTTTTCGATGTACACCATCAGTTGCATATCTACATGACATTATCCGACATTTCGTAATTAAAATAATTTATACCGTCGATAACTATATAAGTAGGCGATAAACGAAAAGAGCTGGCGTACGAGATAATAATTACAATCGCAAGAGGATAGAGATTTTTATTTATTTCTTTTTTTTTAACTTCGTGTCCTTATTTTCGAAGGGAAAAGGTTTAAAAGCGATATTGCTCATTTTTTCTTTGCACTTGTTAAAAAAAATTACTCAATTTACTCGAATTCGCTTTATTAGTATCTAAAGATATAAAATTTTTAAATTTCAAACAAAATCTTTAATAACCTCAATCACTTAATTTTCAATAATTTTCTTCAACGTTCACTCATGATATAGTTTAAGCAGCTCAAACAAAGCAATCTTTAATAAAATTTAATGATCACAGGTAAAATAGCTTACTAAGTCAATTACGAAAAACTCGCCAGGTATGCAGATATACTATTTTGCTACAGCAGCAAATACTTTGGCCAGGTCTAGTTCCACATGTCACTGTTAGTCATTCAAAACTATGTTACATTGATTTTTCCTAGATAATTGAATATAACCAATAATTTTTAAACATCTTATCTTACAAGCTAATAATTTCAATCATTTTAATAAAAAGAGAAAGTTGTATAAACTATACAATACCAGTATAATATTTTTCAGTACTCAATACTAATTTTATTATACATCTACAATATTACTCCTAACAATCAATAACAGAAAATTATTCCAAATGCATTTCCAATATTTAAATAACACCATACCCTTTCCCCCTTTTTTCCCTTCCACTCTTTTTCTTTTTTATTTCAAACATTCAGGTTATCTTCGTTTATCGTTATCCACCCATAAATCTACTCACTCTCTAAAAGCAAAATAAAAAATAAAAAAAAAAGCACATCCATCCCCGGGCCATAATTCAATAAGGTCTTAAACTAATTTGCAATGAATGCCGCGCGCCACGAGAACCACCACCACCACCACCACCACCGCCGCCGCCGCCGTTGCTGCTGCCACGCGGCAATTTATAATCAAGTTTTCTCACATTGCAAAGCAAGCAGCCGCGCTGCTATATAAGTGTGCGCAGCTGTTTATACCTTCTCTCTCTTTTTCACTCTCTCACTTCTACCTGAAAGAGAAGCCCATACTACACAAGAATCGTCTGCATACGAGAAGAGCATATATACATACATGTACGAATAAAAAGTCGTATTCGCGCCAATAACCAGCAACTACTACTACTATACTAATACTACAACAACGTCGACGTCGGCGGCAGCAGCAACAGCTGCGACAATCTCTTGTAAGCACAAGCAAGTTGCATGAAGAGAGAGAGAAAGAGAGGTAAGACCGCGTGTTGGACACGCGAGTTCCAACGCCTCCGCGCAACCGCCGTCGTCGTCGTAGTCGCGGTTCCGTTATGTATATCCAGCGTGTTCTATGTTATATAGGCGTACACATACACACGTGGCAATATAGTCCTCTCTTATTCTTTCTCTTTCTCTTAGAATAGAAGCTGCGGATAGAGAGAAAGAGAGAGAGAGAGAGAGCTTTTGTTTTTGCATGAGGGGTCGCTGATCCGTAGAAGTATATAAGAGAGAGCCCTGTGGTTATAAATGAAATGCGGACGCGTCGGCGTTATGGCTGCAGCTATAAAGGTGCCCGCCCTCTACTATACCATCCACGGTCTCTTGAATGGATGCGCTAGAGAGTATTTGTGTATATATACATATATATGCGTGGGATGACGATTTTCTTCCTCTTTTTCCTTGTGTGTGTATATCTATAATCGTAGAGTGTATAAATGTTGTGGGAAATCGTTGGGCTTCAACAATTCATCTCCTCCTTCTTCTTTCTTCTTATTCTTAATCTTTTAGCCAGTGCTGATTCATCCAATATGTGTATGTATGTGCAAAACTAGGCTAAGTGTATGCAGTTGGATAGGTCGATTTGCTGTCTGTCGGTATAATGTTTTATTATTAATAAAAAAAAACTTCCTTCTTTCTTACGGAAATTGATGACTTCCTTGGCCGCCTGTGAAAACGAACAAGACTTTTCATCGCCTACTAGTGATACATAATATAATAAACTCTGAGTATATAGCCGAAAGGTTGCTCAAGTTTCTAATTACGTAAGCTCTCAATATACCGGTAGTCACCTGGAAGAATATTACAAGCACCCCCCTTCTCCCCTTCTTTCTTTCTTTCTTATTATGTTATTTACCGTGCGTGCTATATCGCGGATTTTATTGTATGAAAAGTCGTGTGTTGGCAATGGATATTTTATTATATTACTGTTTTATATTATTGGTGGATAGCTACTGTCATTGTTTCTGAGAAAATTTAAATGTTGCTTCGACTATTTGTGATATTGTGATTCATTTAATGCTGAATTAGAACACATTGGTAACGTTTTTATTCAAATGATAAAAGTAGATGGTTATGTTTAAGAGTATCGAACTACAGAATTTAATTTTAATTTATCTTGTGGTACAAAAATTACATTAAATTATTCAAAATATTATACTCTGAACCACTACACGAATTAATCAAAACTAAGGCATAAAAAAGACACACGTTCTTTCTCATCTTATCAATCCTCATTATTTACAGCTAAAAATGATCATGAATCCTTAAACACGTGAGTCAGAGACGAGACCTTTGTTTCACCATAGAAGCACGTCCCAGATAATAACCCAAGTTAACGTTGACAATAGCATTATCCACTAATTTCAACTGACCTGAAACGCAAATTCAAGCGTAGCACTAGATCATCATTATTGTATACGTTAAAAAGTCCTCGACCCTCTTTTGTGTGTTTTATACTATCGTGGTGTGAAATTCCTCGATGATATTCGAAAGAACTGTTTGTTAAGATGAAAATACGTCAAATTCATGTTATGAATCATCTTTTTTATGATCAAGGTGAGAAACTATAGCAGGAACGACGTATGTACTCGATGGAAGATGCACCGATAATAAGAGATGCGTTGCTGAGTCACGTGGCCTTGTCTCTTACGGGCGGGTCTGTTTTTTAGATTTGTAATTACATTTTTTATTTTTCCATGATAATTCAAAATAAACCTTAAATATTTTAATTATTCATCTGATTTTTATCTTGTCTTCTATTTCTGTATTTTTTTTCTATTACCTATTGTTACCGCAGAGGAAACTAAAAAAATTTCGAAATATACGCCACTTAAAAACCTAGAAAACTAAAATTATTGTAAACAACCAAACGCACAGTATATAATTTCCTCTCTACAAGACTCATCATTCTTATCCACTTTATCCTTGTCTCTTAGATCTCGAACCAATATTTATTTTATGCTCGCTGTACGCAGTAGGCACATTGCGTAACAGTGAACGTTTTCAACCTTGTTTGAAGAATTTTTTTTTTATTTACATAGATCGACCCATACGATAACGGAAAGGCCCGCCGCGCCGAAACATCGAAAAGAATTTTTGGACGTGAAATTTGTTTATATTGACCCGTTATCAGTGATATATCTTTTGCGTAAGCACATACTACTAAACGCTTAGTGTTCCAGAATTTCTGAACTACGAGTTTTATAGCTTGTTTTATTTTTTCATTTATTTATTTTTTTGGCTAAATTTATTAAGACCTCGATTGCACATATACACATACTTGAAAATAAATACCAGGATAAACCATAACGCAGCTATAAACTTGAGTTGATACCAATGTTCGAACGAATTAAAACTTTCATTTCTTTTTTTTTATCAGCACTAAAAAAAAAACAAAGAAAAAAAAGACCGTGCTCCCAGAGCGCCAAGATGTATTCCCTTGAAGATACAAGATAAAACATCACCGAGTTTAACGTGTGGGAAGAGAGTAGGAGAGAATCCTCGCGTACACGTTACGCCGCTATATATATAGAAGAAAATGATCGATCGGTTCGTATTCCAGTTTCGTAACCGCAACGTTGCCGGGTCTCAGACTAAAAAAAATCCATTGTTAACGCAATCAATCAATCTCTGGTCGACCTCTGCAATAGTAGTAGTATCGTCGACGTCGAGGACGACTTTGTAAAAATCGGTACCAGCGTCCGAACAATGAGAGAATAAACGTACACGAAGAGACACATACATACATACATACATACATACATACTCGTACAATCGTGAAATTTTACAATACCAAGATATTATACCCAGTCAGCTAAGGCAGATCTTAACATCGTGACTCGTGTCTGGATCGTTAAGGGACGTATGCCTCTTCTTTAAGCCTCGTAAAATTATCGTCAGCCAGAGAATAGAAGAGAAAAAGGGATGTAGAAAAGGGCTAGTAGAGAAGAGTTTGAAAAAATGAATATAGAAGATGTGCTCACTGTGAGCATTGTTATAAGGTCCAGTCTTTATTTTTTTTTTTTATTTCTATTACAATAGATATTCTAACGATCGTTTTGGTGCATATAGTAAACTGATTTGTGTAACCTCTTCTTTGTAATTTCAATGAAGGACTAGAATATAATGTTAGTTTGAAAATGCTTTCTTATGCTTATGTTTGAATTACAATAAAATTTTTGTAATCAGGAAAATAAGTCGTATATATGCTAAAAGGTTTTGTACATTTTGAATATTATTTCAAAGCTAAAATAGATCATAAGCAAAATTTATTTGTTCAAAAATATTGTTGCTTAAGTTATTTCAAATTATACTTAAAATGATATTGTTAAATCATTTCAGCATACTCTACTAACGTATGACAAAAATAAACTCGTGCTTTGAAAACTCGGTTCGTTTTAGTCAGGTATTGTTTTGTTTAACATAAAAAAAATATGTTCATGGTGTATTTGAATTATTTTAAATTTCAATAGATCCTACTTGTTTTTCTCTTTCTACCTATTTCAATAGATCCTAGTCTAATTTTAATTTCATGATTTTCTCAAAAAAATAACTAGAAAAAATTCAGTAATTACAATACTGGTACCACTTTTATCTTCAATGCTGTCATCAGAAAAAAAAAATTATTCAAATCTAAATACCAATTGG
>JAPYZE010003885.1:0-11828 GCA_030522805.1 Leptomastidea abnormis | reverse complement strand
TATATATATATATATATATATATATATATATATATATATATACTGCTTCCTTTTACTTATACCTATACTGTTTGTATAGCCCGTCAGCTGTGTTTATTAAGATTTTAACGCTTATATATAGATTGTACATATATAATTACATTCGTGTTTCGATATTTTTTTGCTTGTAATTTCGGAAAAAAATAGATTTAAAAAAAAAGTTTTTTTTCCATTTTAAACAAAAATATACGTTATGTGGACAGTCGGTAAGCTGTAAAAGCCTCTGTTTGTAAAATCAAAAAGGATTTCGGATTTAATAAAATTTAAGACTATATATTATTGCTCCATATTAAATATTTAATATGGAGCAATAATATTTTTTATCAACAATAATTTTAAACAATAATGAAAGAAAAAAAATTTATTTAGTATAATTGAAATTGACTGTTACGTATCATAAAGTGTCTTTTGTACTTTATTGATTATAGTTACAATCAAGAGATAAAACGATGGACTCGTTATTAGTAGGTTCAAGTTTCTCGACTGACCAATATATATGAGTAATACCATTATTGCTCTTATATTTTCAAGCGTTTCATTGAGCGCCAGATATATAAGTGCATTGCACAATACGTAAAGAATTACATTATGCTAAATTATTGCTTAAATTAAAAATATTGGTATATTTGTTCAGATATATATACATCTGCGGTGTCAAATAACTATATATAATAATTTTTTGAAAAATAATCTTATACAAAAAGATTACCATCAATAAAAATATATATATACATATGAAAAAGTTAGTCACCATAGTTTTTTTCTTTGAATTCTATTAGTCGTTACGTATAGTGAAACGCTGAGTAATTAAACAACATCTCATCGTAGGATGATCATCGCAAAATTTTGGGGGAAAAAAATCTTATCATCGACCTCTTAATAATTATTCAGTTTACTCGTACAGGCCTTCGATTCGATAAACTAACGATTTTAAGCAAAGAACCAGTTGGTATATATAAGGAGCAAACGAAAAATTTTTTTTTAGAATTGTCTCAAAAGCCAAGTTAATAGCTTTTTCAATCAGAAATTTTTTTACAACTTAAATCTTATTTTTATTTCAACCAGGTACCTAATCGAACAAGGCTGTAACTTGGCGGCGGTAAACAACGACGGTGAACTGGCCCTTGACATAGCCGAAAGCGATGAAATGGAAGAGATGCTGCAGGAACACATCAATAAGGCAGGCAAGTATATCCTCAAATCGATCAAGTTCTACTTGCTTGTATTTGATGCTTTTGATTTTCTTCATTTTTATTGAATTATTGCGGCAATAGTTAAGCTATGTGTGTATATGCGTAGCGTAGCCAATTTTTTAATTATTCGACACCGATGATGACGTTATACTGCGGTTATTGGTTTATAAAAACACGTGTGCGCTGGCGCTAATAATTTATAATTGATTTGCGATGAAAAATGCCGATAGGTATTTATTGAGTTTGAATATATTATTTTCATATAATGCTTGATTTTTTATCAAACGATGAAAATATTGGACGAGGCTAGAGTCATTTGTTAATCAAAATTGTGGATGGCAAATGCTAAATGTTCTCGAAGAGCAAGATATTACACTTATGCCCTGAATTAGGTGATAATGTATGCCTATTTTAGGTACCTTGTAATATACAAGCGTAAATTCGTTTTAAATTTCAAATTGTAATTTATTTTGACTTTTAATGCTATGACGAATGGTTTAACGTTGAATTTTAATTGTCGAGAGCAGGTATCGACTGTGACAAGGCGAGGAGCGAAGAGGAGAGGCTAATGTTGAGTGATGCCCGAGCCTGGAGGTCCGGGGCGCCTGGTAAAGATACGGTCCACCCACGATCCGGGGCTACAGCGCTTCATGTTGCCGCTGCCAAGGGATACACCACAGTTATGAAGTCAGTTTTTCACCGATATATTCATAACCCTTGATTGTCGGTTTAAATTATTATTATTATTATTATTATTATTATTTGTGAAATTTTTTTTAGTATTTTACTACAAGCTCGGTGTGACGTAAACGCACGAGATAACGACGGATGGACGCCCTTACACGGAGCTGCGCACTGGGGCCAAATCGAGTCTTGTAAGCTTTTGGTGGAGAACTACTGTGATATGGATATAAAAAATTATGCTGTGAGTAAACAGTATAAAAATAAATACTTGTTGCATCTTATAATCAAAGCAGATTTTTATATTGAAATTTACTTTGTAGGGACAAACTGCATTTGACGTAGCAGATCCTGACATTGTCAAAGCCTTAGAGGAACTTAAAAAGAAGCAAGAGGTTTTGTTAAAGGAGCATCCACAAATAATCAACAAGCAGCCAGCGATACCAAAGAAGCGGTAAATTTTTAATCACTTAGATAGTGAATATGATGAAAATATTTAATTTTTTGATTAATCTTGCAATGTGAAATAATTTTCAGCGTATCAACAAATAAAGAGAATTTAGTTATTGATCAAGAGGGCACAGAAACGTATGAAGAAGAGACGCCAAACAAAGTCAAGAAAGTTGAACTGGAAATTCAATCCGATAAAGAGGAGTCGAGCATCGGAACGAATAGTGACGTCGGTGAGTTGACATTTTTACTCAATTTGTTCACGGTTCTTTTGACCAAAGAATTAAACTGTAATTGCTTCAGTGATGTACGCAGTGCTCTTATTTTTAATTTTAAAGGTCACATTTTTTTTTAATATATTTGTGTAATTTATTTGCAAAATAACTTCTAAACTTTGAATTTTATGTTGAATGTTATTTCTATAATGGTTTAAAGTTTTGAAAAATACTGATGTAGTTTTCATATATTTTGAAAAATCAGTAAAATAAATCAATATAATTTCCATATTTATGTGCACATTAATAAAAAAATTGATCATATTATTTTCAACTTTTTTTTATACATAAATTTAAGAAATTTGTTTTACTAATCTAAAAATAATGTAATAATGTTTTTTGAGCAATGTTATAATTCATTAAAAATTCTGCATCACTGCTGCAATTTTGTCAATATCTGCTACTACTTTAAGCTTCCTTTCTGTAGAAGTAAAACTTACCCTATTCCTCTTTTAACTATAAATAATATACCGCTTTCTACTACTTAAAAAATCACATTTCTACAATATTTTCTGAACGCAATTCTTCTTAAACGCTGCTGCCTGGATTTAGAAGAGGCAGTTGATTCTGATGTGGAGGCAAGCGAAGGTGAGAGTGAATCTGAGACTAGCTCAGATACACAAACCTCCACAAGTTCCGATCAGTCTAATAAATCAGATCGATCGAACAATTCAACTTGTCTTACCGATGACGGTGAGTTATTCTTCACGGAGCCCTTTGCCGAAATGTTTTTTATGTATTTTTTCTTTTTTAAGATTTTGTCGCTAATAACATAATTTTATTCTTTGTCTTTTTTTCTTATTTACTTTGGTTTCTGCAGCATTTGATGTTAAATATTAATGGCATTTTCTGTGTAATGTACAAACACACATGCACCCTTTTGTACAGTCATGTATAAGTATCTTTATACAAGAACAAAGATACAATGAACTCCAGATAGCGCTGTTTATTGCTTTTTTTATTTGACAAAAACCTTTTTTGCTAATTCAACTGGGTAAACAATACGGTTCTTGATTCCAGTGAGTTGCAGTATGTTTATTTGATATTTTTATCCATATTGCCTTATTATGGAGATGCCAAATTTTTATACGATTGATTGCACATTTTTATACATAAATTATTTTTTTTTTCAAAAGATATTTAATGACTAAATTTTTGTACATTTTTAATATTACAGAAAAGAAAAATAGAGCGAACCGCGAGGAAACGGCTTCGCACAGTCCACAACCGTCACCGGAAGCAAACAAAGTTCCTAATCAGGCACCCATTGCACCGCCAAAACAACAGACTGAAAATAATGATGAAGGCTCTATTCCTTCATGGCGAAGATCTGGCTCTTTTAGAAATCGAGGCATTGAAGTGGAACCCGCTAACTCACTGTCCACTAGTAAGAAATTAAAGATAGTATTGTGATTTTTACTTAAATAATTTAGGACTATTTTTTAAAACGAATGAAATAATTTTTTCAGGAATTGAGGAACGCGAGAAACAAGTAACGAAAACGCCAACTTCACCGGTGAAAGCTCAAGAAGAGCCAGAAGTTGTTCTCAGAAGAACACACAGCTTTGAAACGGATGAAAAGTAAGTACAAGGGCTTATGTAACAAAATTTTAGCATTAAACAAAGCTTGAAGCAATAACGTAATTTGAATGTGTGTGTGTTTTTTTGTTTTTGCAATGAAGCTTAGTAACGTTCACTGCACAAAGCACAATATAATTGTAATGATTGATTTGTGTCTGTCAAATGTTTTTCAAAAAATTTATTATTAGCTGTGATTTGAATAATTTTTATTCTGTAACTACATAAGCTGCACCAAAAAGAACTAATTTTTTAAAATATTTAAGTGACGTCTATTAAACATATCACGCAATATGTACACAAAATAAAGTGCAACGCGACTTAATTAGTTAAATACTAAATTAAAAGAGTAATATATGCATAAAAAGTAAAAAATGACACGAATACCAAGTCCGAATCCCGTAAACAAGTGTGCATGTGGCACGGATATGCATGTTGCGCAGGTTCTATGAGAAGTACTTGGCACTGAGAGCTCGTATCAAGGCAGCGTCCTGCCCTACTCTCCACCGCTGCAATCCAGCCACTCCTACTCTTAACAACGCCACGACTGCCCGATCTGCATCCTTGCGCGATACGTACAGGTACGCGCACCCTTAAACGAAAAAAAAAAAAATATTTTTTGAAAAATATTTGATTTTTAATTCTTCTCGATTTTTAGATATGCTTATTTCAAAATTAGATGGTATTTATTTTTTACTTTTTGAAAAAATTAAGGTCTTTCAGTTTCAGTATTATTGATTGTAAATTGACAGGTTTTAGAAAATATGCTCTTAATGACGTGGCAAAATATTCACAATTTTTCCACATTAAATCCTCTTCTATATAAAAATTTTAATTGACTGAATTGCTTATGCTAAGTTTTGCTTTTCCACCAACTCTAAAAAATTTTGCACAAGAAACTAATACTCAGGCCTGCGCATTTTCTAATTTAATGCTTTTTTAATTATTTTAATTTTGATTTTATTTATAGTACATACAATTAATTTTAATTTTAAATCATATTGTAGTGGCACAGTACATTTTTGTCTTTACAAATGCATTGATTCTTTTTTATGATAATGGATTGTATTCTTTGTTTTCTATACATTTTTATATTATTATTATTCAAAAAAATCACATGTAATTCCTTGCAAAAATCCTTTCACCTCATCGTTCTATAACTATAAATCTTTTTTTTGATTTCATAAACCTCTTGATAGCTACCTCACTTTTAAAAGTCAATGGTAATAATTCGCAGGCTTTTAAACAATACGTTGTTTGTTTGTTTTCAGGAGAAAGGATATAAAGCTGAACCTGGAATTATCCCGAGTACCGCAAGACAACAGTACGCAGCACTCGCCTACGAATGTGTCAAACAAATCACTGCCAACAACTCCGGTCACCTCGAGTCTGAATGCTATTACCAGCCCCCTACCCACCAACCAAGTTCGCAGGTATGTTTGTGACGTAAACTTTGGCTTTTCCTGTTTATTTTATTCTTTATTATTTTTTCTTTCGAAAATACAGGCGCGTTTGTCTGACCAATACACGAAACAATATTGGCCGTATGTACAAAGCTGCAGTAATAGAAACATTTCTTTTAAACTTTTTGTTTATTTACCAAATATTAGCAGCATATCTAGCTACAGAAAACTTTTCTTGTTTTTATTAAAATTTTTATGTGTGCAAATAATAGAAGATTATGTAGATCAGTAGAAACAGTTACGTTTGGTCAGACGACTTTTAAATGTATGTATCTTAGCTGTACTTATTGCCATAAATCGTTTATGATTAATTATGTACGATAAATGATACACATAAATTATAAGTAATTTAAATAATATAATGTTGTAAATAATTAATAATTTTTAAAACAAAAAATTATTGCTAAAAATTTTATTAATAATATAGAAAATGAATGCTTTTGAAATCATACATTCTCGTCGTTTTTCGTCACACTTACACAAGTGTTAGTTTATTCTTATAATATTTTATTAAAAATAGGATCTTAAAATAACAACAGTCAAATTCATAGATATATTTTTAAAATTTTATTTTCGGATTTCCGTTGAATAATTAGTTTAAAAGTGATTTGCGATTTTTCATATATTAAACTTTGAAGTATCTTTTAATAAAGTTATAATTATAAGCAAAAAATTTTTGAAAAAGTTTTTATATGTATTTAAATTAAATTCAAGCTTTTCAAAAGAAATCGTAAATATATTACAAATCGCAATCAAATTACTTTGAAGAAAATAATCTCTTGAAAAGTCGTTAAGTCTAAATAGAATAATTAAAAAAAAAAAATTTGCCTTGCACATGTATCGTTTGATTAAATAATACTCACGCAACCTGTATCGTATCGCGTAGCATACCGAGCTCGGTTCAAGTATCTCCGACGACACTGTCAGCGTCTAACAATTCAATGACAGTACCTGCGACTCCTACCACACCCGGTGGGAGCAAGCTAAGCCCAGGCAATATCTTCAAAAATTTCTTCAAGTGCGTACCCAAGCCGCTCTCGTCCCTGAAGATTTACGCAGTTGGAAAGATGATGTTTATTTTTGCTCGATATACACTTTTCTTTGGCCAATCAAAATTTTTTATTTTTATAGTTTAATTTAATTAACGTAGCTTATAATTTTTTTTTTCTTCTTTTTTTTTGTCTGACAAAATTTAAAGTAACTTCAAGTGAAATTAAAGTAATAAAAGATGTAATTTGCTCATCAAGATTAAAAAGAAATGAAGAATATTAAAAAAAAAAAGAATGAAAATGTTTTTCTAATCAGGTATTTCATTATTTTGAAATGTTTAGAGTATAATTGATTATATATTATTCTTGATGTAGCTATATAATTTTGCTGTACATTCTACGCATCAGTATGTAATAGTACTGGAATATAAGATGTCTATTTCCAACTGTGTACTTGCAACGTGTGAAGACATGCGTATATTTAAAATTTTTGAGATTTTTCATGCCTCTTTGATATTGATTTCTTTCATATATATATTTTTTTTTCTTTTCTTTTTTAGTACAGTTTGCAATCGCATGAAAAAGAAAGTGTGCTTTTTTTTTATGAGTGACGATCATATGTATAACTTTCGTTGCTTAGCAAGTTTTCAATTGTTTGTAGACCTTTTTTTACAGCAATGCAAATTAAGGCTTATTCATTGCCAGTAATGCTTTAATGGAAACATTTATTTGTTTTATTACCTGTCATTTTTTCTTTAATTTGTTTGGTTCACGTTTAGAACTTGACGCTTAAAAAATCATAATTTTTTTTTTTTAATGTGAAAGCGAAAATGGTTGCAGTTAAAATTATATTATATAAGTAATGTTTTCCATTATAGTATTTTTAAGTATCGTGAATAAAATATCACAATTACTATTGTAATATTGTTTGGTTTTACCATTGTGTTTTCTTTTGTCTTTTACGTATATTTTTAAAAGTATGGACAATTTGGTTGATGACCTGTCGTTAGGTAGGGCCAATGACGTCAAGACAATATTTTTTACGTCAAGACTATACCATTGATACTTGACGAATGTCGACACCGGCCAATTGAAACAAAAAATTTCCTAACGATTGACTGTCAATCATTTGAGAGAATATTTTTTTTAAATATTAGTTTTTAAATATAACCAGTTCAATTATAATAATATTAAAAATAGAATTTTAACAACAAACTGTTTATTTAATTGTTAAATTCATTAAAAATAATATTTAAAAAAGTATTCTCTAAAAGCTTGAAATAGCATTTACAATCGAATGAAGATTTTGTATTGATAAGAATTGAATTAATTTTATTCCTTTTATAATAAATCTAATTTGATATTTCGATGGTTTATTTTAATTTGTGATAATATAATTTAATATTTTTTATATTATTTTTTTTAGTTTTGGCTTCATTGACGTTATGCTTTTGTTGTCTTGTTTTGTGATCAATTGCTTTTTATGACTATACGTATGCAAAAGTTGAAAATTTTAATTTAGATAAAATGTAGAGTAACAAGCATCGATTTTTTTAATTGAATTTGTGTAAGTACTGATTAGAAATGAATGAATATAAACCATCAAAATATCGATAAGAATTTTAATTTTATTTATAAAATTAACAAAAATAACTTGCATTTGAGAGTATGATATCAATGAAAATCACATATCATTCATTAAGTTGTTACGTGATTTTTATAAAAAAAATTTATTTTGTTTATGAAAAGGAAACTTTGCTCTTCGATAAGGAATAATTGGCGTTATATTGCAAAGCTTTTTGTCATTTATATAAATCACATATTTTTCACTTTTTAATAATAAAACAATTTGCTCACTCGGAGAACTTTTTTTTATTAAAATTTGTGAAAATGACAATTTTATCTCACGTTTATAAATACTTGGCAACAAATTATCCTAATTAAATATAGCATCATTTTTCATTTAATAATTTCTTAATATCAGATTCTGAAAAAAATGTATTACTAATATAAAGAAGCAAATATGCCACTTATAGTTTTTAAATAAAAAAATGAAAACAAAAGTTACTAAAAATTAAATTTGCGACCTAACAGTTCTTTGTAATTAAAAAAAAAAAAAATGTTCTCCTTGTGTAAGTTAATTTTAATCAGTATCGATCACTAACGGTAATTAAAAAAATAAAGCAAAACGTTTCCTATTACATCGACACACAAAACTTGCACATCGGTATAAAAAAAAAAATCTCTTTTATTGGGCTTGACAGAAAAATAGTTAAGTTAAATAATAAGAGCAAAAAAAATAAAAGCACCCGCAAAAAGCGCACTGCTTTCACCATACAATAAATCACGTGCGCAATCAATTCATTATCCCTTAAAAGCTCTTAGGCCTCGCTAAATTTATATCGTAAATTTTGCTATATATCATATAAATTGCCAATAATGAGTTTAGGATGCAGCGTGAGGGTTTTAAAATAAAAAAAAAAAAATAATAATCTAAGAGTGTGAAAGAGAGAAGGAAAAAAAGAGTGTTGGTTGGAGTTGGAGGGATTATAGTGAAGATGAAGTCGACTGACTCGATCCATTGGGCTGCGCGGGGCTCGCGGCCTGGCGCTGCCTTTTGTTTTTTCTGTTCGGTTCTCTACGCAGGTCGTTCGTGCCGCCGGTGCGCGACGAGGAGAGCGAGACTCAGCGTAAGGCACATGCTAAGCGCGTTAGAGAGACGCGGCGATCAACCCAGGGTGTCACCCTCGACGAGATCAAAAGTGCCGAGCAGCTTGTTAAAAAGAAGCAACAGCAGAGCAACGATGTCCTACCCAATGCTGGAAATACTGCGCTGAATTCTACTGCTGTCACACAGGTAGAGAGACAAAGAAAAAGAGAGAGAGAGATACATCAGCAGTCTATAAATTTGGGGATTCAACATTGATGATAATGATGATGATGATGATGATGAATGAAATGATTATTACAGATTTTTTGTTTATAAATCGGAGAAATGCCTTAGAACCCGCCCCCCTCGGCTCCTCTCCTGGCTAGCTTTTATAGCAGGCTTGACGCAGTCTGCTTTTGCTTGCCTATACTCGCGATTTTTTTTTTTTTTATCAAAGCGTGTTTTCTTTTGTCTTGATTCATTGGACGATTTAATTTTAATTTTTTAAATTTCTCATTATAAAAATGATTAAAATCGTAACCATCATAAAATCGTTTAACATGCATGAATTTTTTTCTTTAATTTCTTTTACCACTTTGGAAAATAATTATTAATTCTTAAACAGCTAATTATGTTGTTGAAAGTATAATATTGTTTACATTGACGATAAATAAAATCTTTATAAAAAAAATACTTAAACACATGACAAGACATCAGAATCGAAACATTTGAAATTGAAAATATTTTACCGTCATCGTACCATTCACATTCGTATTTTCACTTTACTCTCGTAAATCCTCCATCCTCAAATTGATCTTACTTCAATCCACGGTACGTAATATATAAATGTTATAAGAATCGTCTTGATAGTGGCAGTGGTGGTGGTGATGATGATAATGATTGTGTTTTTGCTTCCAACCGTGAAAGTACAGTCTAACCCAAATCAAATAAAACAATCGTAAAACGCAAAGAAAATCATTCGAAGCTAAAAAATAGATTCACTGTGCACATAACAACTCCATTCGATCGCATTTCGTTTGTTTTGTTCCCAGCCCAGCACAACAACGTCATCAACAACGACGACGACGACGTCGCCACCAACAACGACAGCAACATCAGCACCGGCGACGACGACGACGACGGCTACGTCGATGCCAGCAACAACAGCAGCATCAGCAGCTGCCACAACGACGGCCTCGATCACGGCGACGATCACGACGGCCAGCCCGGCATCGACAGCGGGGACGACGCTGAGCTCATCCGTCGGGAGCAACAAGTCCGCGGACCTCGAGCCCGGGAACAATGTGCCGGAACGCCGGCCATCCTGGCGGCTCAAGGTCGACGGCGGCAGCAAGGTCGGTGATGATGAGGGACGGCCAGCCAAGGGTGCTCAGGCCCCCCACGTAGACACTCTTGTTGTTGTTGGCAAAGTTGTTGTGCGGGAGAGCGAGGAGGAGGAGGAGGAGGAAACAAACTCCGATCCTCCTCCCGGCTGGTGTGCATGGATGTTGAGTTTGCTCGGCTGGGATTATAAGTAGATTTGGCGCTGATACACGACCATACTATCCTTTCTTCCATCATCCCATGCAATCCTATATTTTGAAGGGGTTTTTCTCTCATCCTTCCTGGTTACTACACCTACCAAACAGTGCACGCGTTGTTGCATAGACATCCTTGGTACAATGGATTTCAATTTTTATTGTTCACAAGTAGATTGTTTGATATATATTGGAAAGATTTTTATTTTTTTTTAATGCAAGGAGTTGCAATTGAATTGGTATGTTATTTTTAAAAATAAGTTTTATGTGTTTTATAAAAAAAAAGTAAGCTGTTAGAAATGCTTGCTAAAGGTAACTCCTTGCATTGACATATTTTTAAAGAGGTTTTGGATGACAAAGATGCTTAAGAATTCAGTTTTCTTTGTTTGTATATTTTATTTATACAGGAGCAAAGCAGAATTGTAAAGGTACGTATTCAGTGGCTAAAATGATGATCAAATAATCATGACATATTTTTCAAATCCTAAATACTCCATGACAACACAGAAATTTAGAATTTTGAGATGTACTTTGAAGAACAAAACAAGCTACGATTTTGATACATTATTTAATGCAAAATATTTTTCTAAATATTTATAAAGATTTTATTTTATAGTATTTAATTAAACTACTACTAACAAGAAACATATATTTTTGACAGTGTTTGATTATCAGTAAAAATATTAAATACAACTAAACATATAATAAATTTTATTTTATTAATTTAATCAATTGCTACTTACAGTATTTGTAACGTATTTAGTAGTATATTAACCCTGATATTATTACATAATAACTCAAGAGCATATTTTTTTTAAAAATGTTACTCAAGAAAAAAAAAGTATATTTTGTAATCCAAAATTCTTATCCTGTAGACTTACAAGGAGATGACCAACCTTATGGGTGACCGATCATCTCCAAATTTTGAGGGCTTATTCTACAACCTAAATGATGACAAAAGCTGCCCTCATA
>JAPYZE010003884.1:0-14527 GCA_030522805.1 Leptomastidea abnormis | reverse complement strand
TATATATATATATATATATATATATATATACCTACTCGTTGGTTTATTAACTTCACGAAGACTTTTTTTTCTTTAATTTTTTTTTTCTGAACGATATAACCCAAGGCTTATATATTGTGACGAAGACAATGAATATTTTTAATTTTTCAACCTCGAACGAACAGTCAAAACTTACCCTCCAGCTAAATAACCATGTTATTAAAGAACTTTAAATAATAAAAACTAAAAAAAGTAAGTTTCCTTCTATATCCAATAACTTTTATATAAAGAGTTTGTAAATTCATTCATTCATTCACAAAGTTTTCAAACATTATTGAAAAATTAATTATCTAGTTGAACAATAACACACAATTTTAAATATACACCAACCTCATATCCTTTTACAAAGTATCAGATTAATAATCTCAGGTATACATACATAGTACCTACAGGTATTCATACAAAGCATATACACACACACACACACACACACACACACACACACACACACAAGCAGTATATATATATATATATATATATATATATATATATATATATACCCCTATATTCTCGCAACAACATTTTCCTTTTTTTTTCAATCTTCTTTTTTCTTCTCCAACATATAACCAAAGAGAAACCTTTTAAAATCAGGCCAGCAGAGCAGAGCAAAGCAAGCAGCATCATAATCTTCTCTACATACACTTTACTCTTAGCTCGTTTTTAACAAAGCCACACATGAGACTATACAACGCTGCAGCAGCATCAGCATCAGCATCGTTTAAGCTTACAGCATATATAATATAGGTATATACGCTTCTTTTCTCATCATGCTCCTCGTTAAATCACCGAGCGTCAAAGTTATACCGCGCCGCACAAATACCTATACATATACTTATACTCGTTTATACTAGTAACACATACAATCTTGTCTCGTCAATTAAAAAGCAATAACGACAAAAGCTTCCTTCTCTCTTTCTCTCTCTCTCTCTTTCTCTCTCTTGTACTTACTGCTGTTGCTGCAAAAAAAAGTACATTAATGCTTGGTTCTTTAAAAACCTCAGCATTGGAAAAGTGATGCACGCAGATGGAGAGAGAAAGAGAAAGATTGTTTATAGTATAAGGGATGGAAAAGAAATATAAAATCTCTTTACGACCTTTACAACCTTTACGAGGCACACGCTTTATGTATATATATGTATAACCCTATGGTTGATGCATATACATACAAGACTATATACAGAGGAAAAGCTGAGCCGTTAACTATATATATATATATATATATATATATATATATATAGCATTGATGCGCATACTGCAATACTAGCTTCCGCTATGAGCAGTTATAGAGAAGAGTAAGCTGGATGATGTTTTTGTATGTGGGAGTTTTCTCGACCACCTTACAGATCGTATATACCACAAAGTAATGCCGCCCCAGTGAAAAAAGTCAAAAGAGAGGCTCTATTCTCAAAAAATATATACACAAACCATTATATACTACAATTCCTTTTTACCAAAAAGACAGACACCACACACACACATACATAGAGAAAATCGGTTTCTTCTATATGGTATACGACTTTCTAAAACCTCACCCGAAGAGTTCATATTATATATATAAAGAAAAAGAAGAAGAAGAGAGGCTCACGCGAGATTGTGAGTATATGTATGTATCCTGTGGAGAGAAAAAAGAATCTATAGTCCACGCGATACTTAACGTTGTTGTACCGCGGCCAGGTGACAACAACAACGCGGTAGCTCTCTCTCCTCCTCCTCCCCTTATTCATTCTCTTATTTTTTCTCTCTCTCTCTCTCTCTCTCTCTCTCTCTCTCTCTGTCTATTTTAAAATTTTCCTACTGGTGCATTTTTTTTTCTGGATGTCTTTTGGAAGAGCAGCAAAGGGAAAGCGATGTCCTATGGGTATAAGAGAATATAAGGAGGAGGTTTTACCAAGAAAAAAAAAGTGGCCCGTACGCACCGGGTGTGCAACAGTATATAGTATAGCTGTAATGCTTTTCTCTAATCAAAAAAAAAAAAAAAAGAGAGAGAGAGAGAGAAAAAGATGAGTTTTCTCTGACTGTAGAGTGAGAGAGAGAGAGAGTAAGATGGGGTATTGTTATGGGTCAGCACGCTGGCGACGGCACCCCGTGGTTAGCTAGGCAAAACTACCGGCATACAACAACAGACGACGTGTCAAAATAGGCATCTGACTCTCTTTTTCTCTCTCCCTTCTTCTTCTATACCTATATATAGCTTAAGGCCCCCCGACCTTCGACTTTTCTGATGGGACATACGTTCTCTCTCAGAAGCTTGCATATACCTGTATACCAGAATATCAGTAATGCTCTTCTCTTCTCAACGCCTTCTGACTTTTTTTCTGCTGCGGCTATATAAGATATACTCAGCTCGCGTGCGTACGCATCTCTCGAGGATTATACGCTTGGATTTGGATTTTAGAAGATCGTCAACTCTATAGGGATGTATAGGATATGTACACACTCTTGACTTTTTGACTTCTTAGCAGAAACTTATTTTTTTTTTTTTTGGGTGTACTATAGGTGTAAATGAAAGAATGGGATAATACATATTTTTTTTCTGAGAGAGAGAGAGAGAGACTACAATACTGTGGTTTTTTTTCTCTTTTTATTTTGGTGGCTAGCGATTTATGATGAGGGGGGGGCCTATTGACAACGGATGATCTTATGGTTGTATGAACTTGATTGTTTAATTTATGTTTACATTGGTTGGAAAATGAAAATATTGTGAGTGTGGCTTTAGTTTATGATGTTGAACAGATTTTTTTTTTTTTTTTTTTTTTTTTACATGTAGATTTTTATAAAATTTATCAATATTTATACTTGAGTATTTAATAAATTGAGTATTATTAAAGGTTTTTATTGAATATTTTTTAATCGGAAATTATTATAAAAGTATCTTTGCATTAACAATTATTCAACAATTCATTTCTGAAATGATCGGTAAAATTTTCAAGTTTCATCCATTATCATACAATAATACATTGATGTATCCATTTAAAATATAATAACAATTAATAACTCCCCATAATAATAACCTATGCAAAAATCATTTTCAACGTTATAAATTTCTCCAGAATAATATCCATGTAAAAAAAAGCTATTGAACGAATTAAATAAATTTGACAAAAGCCGAAACAAGCGTAAAATCATTAAATTTTTTTTTTTTGATTTCATTTGTATAATATCCCTTGTTTAATTATCAAAAGAATCGACTAATACACAAAAGCCCAACGTACATATGATATAATACATAACAAAAGCCTGCCATTCTCCATATTAGGAGAAAAAAAAAGGTAAACGCGTTAAAGCACGGCGGTCAAAAATCGTTAGGAGCATCACATATATATAAAATACCTAGTTTCTCTCACGATCCCAAAGAAACTATTTTTCATTAACAGGACGCAGCTCGTCATATACATATACGCATCAAAGTTTCCCGGTGTTAAGTTAGCCCCAACCAAGAAGAAAGGAAAAAGGAAGGGAAAGAGAATCCCGGACACGCTGTAATTATTTTCGCCTAATTTGCAGAGCAAGCTTGCTTTCTTGCCTTGCTTACTCGCGGGAACGAGATCTCTAATCGCTTTGCTAGTATCCCCCCCTTCTTCTCTCTTTCTCTTTTTCTTTGCATAATTTATCATCGTGTGAGGGCTGTTGTATGTATGTATGTATACCAGAGCAAGTGCCACAAAGTAAAATGGATTTCCGACGCTTTTCCACCTCTATAGACTTCTTTTTTTCCGCACCCCTTTTTGAGACTAACTCTCTTTTACTCTAACAACACTGAGTGCTTGCGGGTCGGGTAATTTTAAAGCAATCAGTACTGTAAGATCGGTATAGGTAGGAGGACTTCGGAGAAGACGTTTGGTTTATGAGACACTACTGAAGGGGGATGAGCTTTAACTACTACTACATATCCGACCTCACTATCTCCTTTTTTTTCTCTATTTTCCTTCTTTTTTTTGTCTCTGTTGATGTAAAAAAAATGTGTTGGTGATGTGCGTGTGACGATGAAGGAAAGGGGAGAAATACTTTAAATGACTGTTGGCATTCTTTAAGATCCTTTTTTTCTTGTAGGAGTGCTTTTAAATCAGCGCGGGAAAATCCATTGGTTTTATTTTCTTTATTTCTTTTTTTTTATCGAAATGAAAATAAAGATTTTGACTTGATCGAAAATAGAGTTTAAATGTATTGTTAGATGAATATTAATGTAGTGTACCTATAGTTTGAAGAGTCTCGTTGTTGAGTATTATAGGTGTGAGAATATTATAAAATGTGTTCATTGAAAAAAAAAAAGAATGTTTAATAATTTATTATTGTTATGAAATGACGCGTTTATGATTTATGAACGTATATGATACTAATGTGACAAGTTCGTGATAGTGAGGATTTCTTTTTTATTATTATTATTTTTATTATTATTTTTTAACATGGATAAAGATACATTTGAAAATTTTTATTCTAAAGAATATGACGTTCCGAAACTTTTCGATAGTATATATAGAAGACAGGGCAAAAACATCAGAATCATGACGCAACGGAATCATGCGGTCCTGTCATATTTTGACTGTATAATAAGATGAGAGTCATTCTATTAACATTAATTCACGCTATGACCAGTCTTATTTATTCTGAATGCTTTTTTTTATATCGAAATAACACATCCACATACATACACATACACATTCACATATACCCACACATAAATAATTTTTATTTTTTCTATTATAACACAACGATATTTTTATTACACATTTTTTTTATATATCCAATGACTATTATATAAATTATTAAATACTTTATTATTTTAAAAAATTCCAACGCATATATATCGACATATTTAATTTAAATATCAAAAAAAAAAAAATTATTATTTTTTCTTCTATAAAGCTAAAAGTCGTATAAACATCGTTACGAGTTTAGAGATCCCACATTGGTTTTAAAAGTCACTCTTATATACCTAGTCAAGTTACGCCGCAATGAAGCAACATTGTAAAAAGTGATAAAACTAAAAGAAAGAAAAAGAGAGGTTTAAGCAAGCGCGTCTTAAATACCTTAATTTTCGGCAAGTTCTCTTATACTCTCTGTTGGAAAAAAAGAGAAGGATGTAGAAAAAAATAAAGGAAGGTAGTAAATCAGTCGTAGAGAATTGCTCGTTCTTTTCTTAGAGCTCTCAAGTTTCACGTTGCGAAAAACGTAAGACGAGTACTACTACTACTCTCTTGTCGCATTAACGGCATAGCAAGTCATCCGTATATATACAGAAAGTCCTTCCCAAAGTATATATATATTGGCCTTAAGGTCTAAAACGGAGCCATCATTGCCGGTCTTTGGTAAAAATGATGATTTTGACCGTGAATTTACACAAGCTATAAGCGAGAGGAGCTATATATACATCCAGGGGGTCAAGCAAGCAAAGTAAGGCTCATTTTGCGGAAGGCCAAATGCTTGTCGACAGGTATATACTACTATGACTCTACTCTCTGTAATAGTTACGTTGAGAGTAATATAAGTGCGGGGGATATTTGAGCGATTATATAGGCAAGCTCAAGGTTAATATTGCTCCCATACTATTATATATGTTTAGCCTTGTCGTACACCACACGCCACCGTCCTTTCTCTCTATCTCTTTTTATCTCTCTCCCTCTTTCAGTCTCTGTTCCTTTCTCGCTATGTACTTTTATTAGCCATCGTCATAAATTACCGTTTAGTCTATGTCTATTTTTTCTCAAAGACTACGACTACGACTACGACGACGACGACGACTTAACGGCTTCTTGCATAACCTTGCAAACATTTGCCCTAAGAGGCAAAAAAAAAAAGAAAAAGGAGAAGGAAGTTGAGAGGAGATGAGAGAGAGTATAAGCAAAAGGGGCGTAAGTATTATTGGAAGGTCGGCCGTTATACTTATATATCCAGCCCGTAAATCCCAGCAACGGCTGTTGACTGCTGCTGTTCTGCTCTGCTCTTACACTATACTAGAGCACAAGCTGAAAAAGTCAGAGCACGCGACTATCCCTTATATTATATATACCTATACCATCAGCAGCCACATCGTCGTCGTCTTCGTCGTCGTCGTTGCGTCGATATATCTAGCTTTGAAGATCGAGGTTGCTGCTTTTGCTGCTGTTGCTTGGTTTGGTTTGGTTTAGAAGAGGGCGGAGATCGAAACGTTCTTTTCTCTTATACGCGCTTACCTATATACTCGCGCCCACCGTCTGGCGTTATATATATATATATATATATATACGTACGGTCCAACCCCCTTCATCCTATATACTTTTTCTTTTTTTTTTCCAAGTCCTGTTGGATCGTCGTAAATTATCAAGCTGGAGCAAATCGACGAGAGTTGTTGGTTCTGGTGTATATAGGTATAATATAAAATGCGCGATGACAGGGAAGCTAATACGAAAAATTTTTTCGAGGATCTTGAAAAGTTTTAAGGTTTTTTTTGGACTATTTGTAATGTTCGGTATAGCTACACACGCCTTGTCATCTTTTTCGCCCTATACTCTCTCTCTCTCTCTCTCTCTCTCTCTTTCTCTCTCTTGTATGACACTTTCGTACAACGGCAGGTGTGAGTGTAGTATATATTTGTTTGTTTGTGTATAGATATGTATGTATGTTGAAACTGTTTGGTTGGCTTTTACAATATGCAAGCACGACGAGGAACATAAATTATGTTTTCTCTCTCTCCCTTTCTCTCACTCGCGTGTATGTGCTTGAGAGACCGATCGAGGACGCGACCCGTATTGTATTATGTGGTGGTAGAGCAGCCAGATAGCTTTTCCGAATAATGAAACGGGCTTTTGTTCCGTTGCCACATTGCGACTGTATACTTTTTGACTTTTTTCGGGGTGTTTTTTTTATTTTGTAGCTTCTGCAAGAAAGAGAAGGACTGCTATTGCTGCTGGATGATATTGTGGGTATGCATACACGCCCTGTTTTCGAAAGTCAAAATTTGGCTGTCTCGGTTATCTAAAACGTGAATCGCGCCCACTTTCACGTTTACTGTAATGGATTTTTCTGTCGGCGTGATCTCTTTTTAGTGTTTATTTGTGATTCAATAAATCATATAATGCTATAGGTGACATGTGGGAAAAACAATTTTATAAACTGAATTTTTCATTTTTTTCTTTTTTTTTTTCAATCATTTTGGATACATGTGTGATGTACAGGTTGCTAAAAATTTTTGGAATTTTTTGGGAGATGTACAGATTTATTGATGACTGGGTGATGATTTTTGTTATCTAAAAATATAAAAAAAATATATATGTATTTTCTTATCGTGAATTTCGACAAGTAAAAAACTAGTCGAATGATCATATACCTATAGCTGAAGAAAAAAAAAATAATATTACGTATTCGAAGTGGATAAAAAAGTGTTGTATCAGTTATTCAGTTTATATCTGATCTTTGCAAATTTCTAACATTTGCATAAATTTAAGATACGAAAAATATTTCTTAAGACGAATGACGTTAAATTTATTACATATAATTTTAAATCTTAAAAATACAAATGTACAGGTAGTATATTTTTTATTTTCTAAACTTATTTTTCCGCAAAACTTTTTTTTTTCATCAATTTTTCTTCTTTATTCCCTTTTTTATTTTTTGAAGTGATCAAAATAATTTATGATGCGTGTGTTGAGACTTGCTGTATTATAATCTTCGATCTATGTATGTACAACATCGACAGTAAGATTAGTTATTTTTTAAAAAGTACAATTGTCGACAGACAAATCAAAAAAAAAGACCAGCATTTGGTTACTATTTTAAACGAATAAAAAAAAAATCCTGTAATGTTATCGAGATCGTAAACAATTTTTATTCGCTTTTAAAACTCCCCAACAATCTTCTTATTCTTCTCCTTTTTTTTTTCAAGCCTCCCAGAAATCTCTTTTAAAAATCTACCAATAAATTAGAAAAAGAAAACCTCATAGGGTCTTAGGTATATATGTATACAACACATAAGCTTTCGGTTTCCAATTGTTACCATATAAATAGATTCCCCAAACAGACCAATAGTCTTCCATTCAAACTTATTCTTCCCTTAGGAGAAACTTTACTTCTATGTATGTATGTGTGTGTTTGTGTGTATATATATATAGAATACCTCACCACACGTCGTCCCACCATGTGGTGAGAAGAAAATAACCTGCGCGCCCTGAGAGATCGTCTAATGTATCCGATACATTGGAATCTTTCGACGTACATATATACCTATATATATTCGAATTCTTTCAAATATTTTTCTTTGTCATGGGTATAAAACATATACAAACACTCTTTTATATATTATGCACACACACATTTTTATATTTGTATAGTTTCATTTTTTTTTTTTTTTACTTAAATATGTATCTTCATAACAATTATCGTCGTATAATTACTCTACTATTAATTAATGATTGTTTTTTTTTTTTTTATTTTCGTTCTTTGACTTACTACCGAACTGTAAAATCATCAATTATGTATAGTCTAGAGAGTGGTCTATAATTGTTATTCAATTAAGAACTTTGACCGTTGTGTGCCACATATTATTATTATCATTATTATTACCAGTGATTTACATTTAATCATCAATTACCTATACTGCCTATATCGCCGAAATTCCGTCTGTATACAACATCTACCTATAGCTATAAACTATATCTATATCTATATATAAACTCGCAATAAACTAAATCGTTTCAATCAATTTCTTTTATAACGGATTGGTATTTGATTTTCGACTATATGTTGGTAACCATAGATGCTCACGATATTGCACAACATTAAATATTTCCTGCCTAACTTCGTTCTTCGACTATCTTATACACTAATATGTTGTAGGTAAGTCAAGAAAAATGCGAGTAGCACACAGGTATATATAATAACGGAGAAACAATTATAGACCCCAACAATTTTCAATTGGTTCATAATGGAAGCTGAACAAAAAAAAAAAAAAAAAGAAAAAAAACGAGAAACCGAAATAATCCATTAGTTGTTGGTTTTCGTAATGGCAGGCTAATAAGCCTAGCAGCAGTAAGAACAGCAGCAACAGCAGCAGTAGCGTGATTTTGGTCCTAGACATTCTCTCCACCTCTTCCCTCTTAAAATAAAAAAAAAAAAGAACTTTTAGCCCGACAATTTTCAATCTTTCAGCCTATTCTCCAAAACTTATAGGTATATAATAGTCTTTCTCTCTCGAACCTCGACTGACGCGCACGGGTTCGTCCACCTAATTAACATCAAAGCGCCATATAACTATAAGCTTAGACTATACTCTTGCGTGGCGCACATATTATAAATACGCTTGCCTGCTGACTATGCCATAGATCGAAACTTAGAACAGAAAGATTATATATATACTAAAAGAAAGAAAAAGTAGGAGGAGAAGGTCGAGAGAAAGGTATTATATAAAATAAGGTGTCCCCTTAGCGCATTGACCAGAGAAGATTCTGTGCGCCATATCCAAGATTTTAAACTGAGATATGTACACGCTAACAGTATGGCGTGTGTGTGTGTGTGTGTGTGTGTGTGTATTTTATGTGCCTCCAAAATAACACGTGAAATTGAAAGAAAAACTATGAGAGACATAATAAGGAGGCGACGAAGACGACGAAAATGCTGAGAAGTTTTATCTGTTAATGTTAGGGTGTAGGAAGGGCGCGCGAGTAAGAGATTGGTCTCTCTCTCTCTCTCAGCATATGCCCAAAGCAGTGGTGATTCTCTCTTTCCCTTAACTTTCACTCTCTCTCTACCTCTCCTTCTCATATGTTGCAGGAGCAGCAACAGCCTGTGTATATGTATAGTGCTTGCGCGTGTTTCTGTCGCCTGGTCTCTTGCAGTGAGTATAAGAGAGAGATTGGAGTCCGCGTTTCGTATAATGACTGCATGATGGTAAGCGCGCACGTGTGCACCACATCTATATACAGATAAATGTGTATGTATGTATACGTCTGTGTGCAAGTGTGTATATTTATATACGGTATATGCTGCTGACAGAGGCATTCTTGCATGTGAGTGAGGGAGTAAGAGAGAAAGAGTATAGGGCCGATATCATTAATCACCTAGCCGCCCGCGCGCGACCTGGCTTGGATATCGCGCGCTTGACTCTATCTCTTTCTCTCCTCCCTACCTACCTTCCACCTTCTTCCTCGTATGACTTGGCGATTATGCAAGTCATCGCACGAGCATGGCATATAAGAGAGAGAGAGAGAGAGAGAGAGAGAGAGAAAGATAGAGAGTGAAGTGCGCCCGGTTAAATGTCCAATTAAGGCGTCTACCCCTCGTCTCGTGTACGAAACGAATCTCTTTTTTTTTCTCTCTCTCTCTCTCTCTCTCTTTCTCGCGTATGTGCTTCGCGTTTATTATTGCGCGAGAGGTATTCGTTTTCTTTTTTTTTAATTCTTTTTTTTCTCTCTTGCTTTATTTCTCTTTCGTATTCTCGTGATGCTTGTTTTTATCGGTGCGCGGGTGTGTGTGTGTGTGTGTGTGTGTGTGTGTGTGTGTGTATGTGCGTACATGCTTGAATAAAAATTGCTTTCGATCGATGGTGTTTGGTTGTTGCGACATCTTTGACTCTTTTGGTGATCGTATTATAATACATGAAAAATAAAAAAAAAAGAGAGAAATGAGGTTGTATAAAATGTGTGCTATGAATTAATTTTTTTTTTCTTCTCACCTGATTGGCCTTTGTATAATTTTAATTGCTGTCTGAATTGATCTTTCGTTTTGTTGACGGAAATTAATTATGAGATTAAATATTTTTTTATATTACTTGTCTTTTTACTTACATGGTATGACATAGATATAGATTTTTTAATATTATGGATAAGATTAATTTTAGTCTATTATATAATGATTTTAAAATAAATACAAGTAGATGCGTACACATTATTGTTTTCTTTTTTTATTCAACATAATCGTAAAACCATTCGTCAAAATCGCAATAAAAAAAAATATATATATAAGAGAGAACGATAATTTAGTGTTCGGCTTCCAGGCACAATTTACAGCTCAATAAAAATACACACACATATATAGACACATACGAAAAATAAAATAAATAAAAAATCATTTCAATAATTTAAAGGAACTTCCCTTTCATCAAAAAGAAAGAGAGAAAGAGAGAGAGAGAGAGAGACCCATAATACTCAAAGCACACATACAAACCATATTTATTTGCACTTCGAAGCATCATCGCGCAAAGAAGCTGCAAAAAAAAAAAAAAAGAAAGAAAGAGATCATAAGAATACCCTCTGAGAGTTCCTCACAGCAATAAATGGCCACAAGCATAAGCACACACAGAGAGAGAAAGAGAGAAGTCGATTGTGCATTATACGATGAACATTCACGCGCTCGTATAAAATTCAATCACCGGCAGTTTCGACTCTCTGCGACTCTCTTCTCGGTCCTTTCTTCCACAATTTCTTTTTTTCTTTTTTTTCTCTACACTATACTTGATCGTAACACCACATATTCTGAGACTGTTATGATTTACGTCGCGCGAGTACTTTTGCCGCCTCACATATATGATGCGCGTTAAAAAAAAGAGAGAAGCTTGAGAATAAGCTTCTCTTGCGCGCATACCTTAATATATTGAGGTCCCTCTGTTTATGTAGATATGTGCCTCTCTTTTTTTTTAGTGAGAGAGTGATTTTTGGCTTTCCGGTTGTGGCACACACATCATACGAGAAATATATAACTATTGTTAGGAAGGATCACGCCTCTCTTTCGTTCACGATGATGATGATGATTATGATGATTTTAGGTTACTTTGGAATTGTACCGCGTTAAATCGAAGGTGGAGGAGGAGGAGGAGGAAAAAAAACATGATTCAATTGTATTCTGTAGATGTGGGTATTTTTTTTATTTATTTTTTTTTTTTTTTTTAGAACGATGAATATTTATGGTAACGGGTGTTTTTGTACTCTCTCTGGCATTGGCATTGGAACCATGACTTTTTTATTTTTTTTATTTTTTAAATGTCAATTAACAGAGATATTCGCTTGTGTTATCTTTAAGAAAGAAAAAAAAGAAGTTTCAACGCCTTTAACCAACTCATTATTTATATTTCATTCCGGTTAAAAAAATTTTCATCAAATACGATTTGTATACGATTGTGTGTTGACTCTTCGTCACTCATTTTTATATAAGCTATACATAACAACAATAACAATCATCATGAAAATATAAATATATGTATCTAACTCAGTAATTTTTTTCAAACCCAAGTACCATATGCTATATGAGACAGAATAAAAAAAAAACGGTAAATTCATCACAATTTCTATATATGTAAATCAAACAAGCCCCCTCCCCAAAAGATTATAATCACCAAACAACATCAGCATATTTTCAATTAAATAAGCGATGAATATACTTAATGCATAAGTAGGGTATAGTATATATACACGCCCTTAAAGCAAATCAAAAATGACTACGCATAGACACACACTCTGTACATTTGTGCTGGCGTTTCGATAATTAAACTACGAGTAAGAGGAGGGGAAGGGGGGGGATATATCATAGCCAATTTGCTAATCCCGATATCCTCGAATGCCAACAACCGAACAATATGATCTCGAAACTCCTATCCAAATTACAATTAAGAGGGTATAAGCTGGTATACAGAAAGCTTTCCTCCCAACCAACCAACCAACCAACCCATTGATGATTTACCATTGGGTCATCGGGATTTCTCGAACTCAATTCTCTCATTCTCTCCACCCACATATCTACTGCTGACCCTATTTAATCAGCGTATTTACACACTGGCGTGTACGACTATTCTTGCAATTCGCAAGTTCACCTCGTCCAAAATGAGAATGTCTGTTAATCTCTTCTACTACTCTACTATATGTGGAAACTGATGTGCTAGGTTCTGAGGTTTTGGCAGTCACACTCTAATGTAGAGAAAGAAAGAAAGAAAGAATGAGATATACACACGTACATACACACATTTCATCTTTTTTTTCTTCAATTTTCACACTTAGTCCACTAAACGACGCCTGGATACGACACCACCTAACGAGAATTAGGGGGAGGAGAATCTGGCTGCTGCAGCTTGCTTTCTGTAGTATAGGGTGGCATTTCTATAATACAAGTATGTGTGTATGTGTCCGTGGCGACATTTGCGGACGAAACGGCTGGCCATATGCGCGTCCATATAGAGTATATATAGGTACGTATACTATACTGTGAACACGGGGTTTCTACGGGGTGCGCGCGACCGTATACGACATTACCATTTGTCTTCCTCGGCGTATACGACATATATACATAGCGTATATACGCACATACATACATTTATATATATATAGATTCTGATTCACAATGCTCCACCCGCTGGATACTTTCGACAATTCACCGCCACGTTAAAGCTTCCGCCCATTTAACCTTCGTTTATTATATGAATTTTAATTTATCGGTTATATGCTTCTCGATGCTTTTTGCACTCGCTTATATGCTATTATATTTAGCGAACTGAGTACTAGTATAGGGTAAGTGTATGTAGCAGTGCGCTTCAAAGCTAAACGACCCTATAAAAATAATTAAATCTGATTATTTATTGTTATAACTACTGAAGGGAGGTAAAAAAAGGGTGGTATGATTGTATCATGTCGCTTTTCGTTTTGTTACTTATCTTGTCTCATTTTTTTTTCTTTTTTTGATATTGCGAGTGATTGTACTGAAATGTACTTTTTAAATGAATTATATGTGTTTTTTTCGGGATTATTAATTTGGGTGTTAATTAATGAAGAACAAAAAAAATATTAATTTTAAAATTAATAATAATTGTGAATTAATCTTACCAAGCTGGCCTCTTGATATAATTTTTTTTTTTATAAAGCCTTTTTGACACTATTGAGAGTATTTTGACATATAACAGTTTGCTCTATATGACTTAGTTGATAGATACAGGGAGTCGAACCCACGACCTGTGGATTTCGAAACCGTCGCTCTTACAACAGAGTTATTCCAAGCTTTAAGTAAGTTAATTGTAAAGAAAAATTTTAAGACTTAAGTAAGTTTATACATCTGTGTATGTTAAATATTTGTAAAACTACATATGTAAAAAATTTATATTTAAAAAGTTTTAAAAAACAATAAAATAAAAATTATGAATAAATATACATCAAATGCAAAACACGTCTAGAAAAAAATGGTCTCACCTGCCAGATCAATAAAATTTTCTCACCTGCATTTAAAAAAAAAAAAACCAACCAGCTGAAGATGCAACTACGAATGCAGAATACGAAAACTCGCATATATTAAAAAAAAAAAAGATCTGACAAAAAAAAACAAGGGTGTAAGAAGATAGAAAAGGGAGGAAAGGGGGAGGGGGAAGGTGCAGTTTCCGAACACCTTTTCATCTAAGAGTATACAGTTGGTAGCTTGGCCCATCGCTTATGCACTCGACTCTCGTCCAAGATCGAACAAGCAGATTTCTCCCGCGGGTGCGCTATCCCTATATATATATATATATATATATATATATATATATATATATATATATATATATATA
>JAPYZE010003883.1:0-11832 GCA_030522805.1 Leptomastidea abnormis | reverse complement strand
AAAATAGAATTTATTATTTTTGTTTATTTTGTAAATGTTAATGATTAAATTAAGCTTGTGTGTAGCTTTTGTGCGTTTACTTTTCGTTTTTTTTTTTTTTTTTTAATTTTTTTTGTTGTATAATTCTTGGTAAAGGCATATAAAAAAAATACATTTATATTGTACTGTACTTGTCATTGATGTGTAATATTTTAAATGACACACGCACACACACTTGACAATTGTGGTAAATGATAACAAAAAAAAAAAAAAAAAAAAAAAAAAAATAGGCTGAGATCGATTTTTTTGAGGGTCGAACTGATTTTTCTCAATAAAATGAAAATTGTACTTTACATTATTAGTCTTTTTTATTAAATACACTATCTATTTTCAATATCCAATTATTACATTTTATAAACCAATTAAATTAATTTAATTAAAAAATTTTTATTTCCAAATCAAAGTATACGTTAAACATGCAGATGATCATAACTTCATTTCTATTTTTTTTTATTTCTTATTAATTAAATTCTCATACATAAAATAAAAAAAAAAAACAAAATCAGGAAATTCAAACAAACTGCATGGACGTATGCGAGAGCTGCGAGAAGAAAGTATACCCACTCGAGAAGGTAGAGACAAATAACAAGATCTTCCACAAGCAGTGCTTCCGATGTCTGCAATGCAACTGCATCCTCAGGTAAACCACGCAATATTAACCCTTTACCAAAATAAATTTATTACTCAATAAACTCTAAAACCCATGCCTATCATTTTTCCAGAATGGATACATTCACGCTGAACAACGGCAAGCTCTACTGCATCCCTCATTTCAAGCAACTCTTCATAACGCGAGGTAATTACGACGAGGGTTTCGGCGTCGATCCGCACAAGAACAAGTGGTCGAACAACGTAAATTCAGGGGCGACAACGCAGGCGACGTCGCCAGCACCGATAGCCGTAAGCAACGGTGACGTTTGATGTTGAGATGCGGCTAATTAGGCGTTAATTCAAAAACGTCAATGGAGCAGCAGTTTGCCGCTATTTGGCCCTATTAACGAGAGAGCACTGGTTTTTTTTTTCATATATATGAATAAAAGCCATCGCGAACTTGCGGAGTTTATAGCGGGTTTAACGATTTATATATATATGCCCACGCGCGAAAAACTTTCTTGTCTTTTTACATTTTTTTAATTTTTATGATGATGATCATGATGATGAGGATGATAAATGATGATGATTATTATTATTTTTTTTTTAATATTTTTTGACTTATTTCTCTTAATTTTTTCTTAATATATATAAATATTATATATTATTTTAATATTATTGATATTATTAATTTTTATGTAGGTATTATTATTATTATATTTTTATTTGGCGGAAAATATTGAAGGCATGAGCTGAGCGTGCAATATATTACTTGTAGATAGGGAGTTTTTTTTTTGGAGATTATTACAATTTTTTTTTTTTTAATAATTCTTTCGTTAAAAAAAAAAAGTCATCATTTTTTCTATTATTAGTGATAAAGCTCGGTGGAGACAAAACTTTAGAACAAAAGAAAATAAAGAAAAATTTTTGCCAAAATCAAAAATATAAACGTACGTTTAATTCGGCGCACTCGGTTTTTCGAGAGAAACTTAATTTTTTTTTTTTAAATATACGACGTTTTAAGATAAGAAAATACAAAATTCTTAATTAACCGCGTACGAACGCGATTTATTCGGACAAATTATAATTAAAAAAGAAAAAAAGCTTTATTAATTAATTATATCGATACGTACATAAATAATGTGATTCGCGTTAAAAAAGAATAAAAAAAAATTTGTGTCAAACTTGCATGTAACCACGTGAGAGCGTCTTCACGATTTGAAGTTTGTTATTATATTATACTATCGTGAAACAATTTTATTATATCGTCAATTTCCATTGCCTAATCAATCATACAATAATAACTAGTAAATACAATTATACTGTCACGTTGTATTATACAGTGCCACATGCGCTCATTATACTTGTCACCTTTAATTCCTCCTCCTTCTCTTCCTTTTTTTCCCAACTCTTACCTCTTTACATTCCTTCGTTGACCAATTTTGTGTAAAAGCTTTTTATTTGTCGATACAATATATTTAATTATAAAAATAATTGGCTGGTTTATTTTTTATTATTCCTTACCCGAATTTTTATGTTATAATATATTATTGGGAAATATACATAAAAATAATGGATGAAATTATTTATGCATATATTTTATTTTAATAAAATATTTACAAGAATTGTAACGTGAAATATCAACTATATTTCAATACGATTTTCACGAAGATATTAATCTTTGAAAATTTATTATTAATTGGAAAAAAAAAATTATCGCAGGTGAATTATTACAGCATATATTAAAGAGTATTTTGGTTGATTTTCATTATTGAAAATTCGTAATTCTAACCAGATATGATAAAATACACGTAAATATACATGTAAAATATGATCTTTTATCAAAGAGTTTCGAACCTTAACATGTATTATTTAATATAATGTAAATTCGAATACAATTGTATTATATCAATCGTAAATATTAAGATTGAACGATTATTTATTTACATGTATGTAATTGATACAAAAATATTTTTTTATTATTTTTTTTCAAACGACTATTTGCTTGTTTATAAAGATGCGCTTGTGCGCAACGATTATTTAAGGAATGGCACATTGTTTTGATAAACATTATCGGCTGGGTTACCCTCGGTAATTTCGAATGATCATTTTTGTTATTAACACTTTGTGGTTCTTAATAGACTACAATAAGAATGAAAGTTTTTACAGTAAATACGTAAAAAATACAGTTTTATAAATTTTTAGATAAAACATCAAATATTTCGTGATGATTAAATTATTATATATACGTGCAAGTTTATAAAGAAGATACAAAAAATTTATTAAGATAAAATTCGATTTTAAATCTTTTTTTTTTTGATGAACATTGCTTAATAAAAAAAATATTTAACGTAGTATAAATTTAATTTGTCGTAAATAATTTATCCTACAAATAATTACATTAACAACAATAGAAAATTAAGCTATTAAAAGTAATTATTGTCAATTAGAGATAGTTTATAATTTTATTTTTTTTTTTTAGATACTGATCAGTCAACAACAAACTCAAGTTTGTTAAGTATATCAATTTAAATGTTAATACTTTTAAAAATTTATAATACACATTAAATTAATCGTTGATGTAAGTTTATAAGAAATGAAAATTTAAAAAAATTTATTAAAAATTTTTTTTGTACAAATATTAATAAAGTTAATACGAATAATTATTACCATTGATATGAGTACATTACATGAAAAGTATAAATTTTAACTCCCAGTAATTGGCATGCATTTAATATGAAATATATCTAGTCATATAATTTTTAAAAACATCAAAATAATTGCTTTAGTTTTTATTGAGTATTTTTTCATTTTATTATAAATATCTATGTAAAATAGTTTTACTTTTTACGTAAGCAAACGTATTTTTTTTTTTGTTTTCTAAATATAATATAATTTTTATCACTAAGAAAAAATTGACTTCTATAAACTGTTGATAACGTGAAATTTTTTTAAACTTTTACTCTCCTTTAGAATATTTTTAAATACATTTATCAGTAACATTATTTTTTTTTTTATTCTTAGCTAATTTTAAATTTAACTGTACTTTTTATTATTTATTAGAAATGCAATTATTTCATGCTTAAATTACTATAATTTGTTTGTTCAATTTTAATTTGTTCAAGTTAATAATTTTATCATAATTGTTCGAACAGCAATCTTAATCTCAATAAGTTTGATTCATATATAATTTCTTTATCTCACAATAGATATTTTCAAACAGCTATAAAAATTATTAAATTACTATTATTAAATTCACACTTTTCTATTTCAGACAGTCAAAAAAGTCAAAATTTGAAAAAGCAAATAGAATGAAAATAGTCAAAAAATGCAATTGCAAAAATAGTATGCTAAATAAGTTATCTTACACCAAAACATGAAAAATTCTCAAAAAAAAATTTCTTGTCTTAAACATTATTTATTGCGTGTCATCATCAACTCTCACACATAAGCCCAAATTTAGTCTTGTGCATTATAAAACCTCTCTCAGCATAATTCCATTAAACACTCTATCCATTCAATCAAAAAATAAAGAGAAAGACTAAAAAAAATTCATCAAAGCCACATACAATCAATTTACACCCAGTCACCTAATCATCACAAACCCAGCCATCATCAAATATTTAAACAAATTATTGCTCTCACCACAACAAACCTTTTCACACATAATAATCCATCCAAACCACCAAACACCCATTAATCTCAACAACAACCCAATCACAACTAAAAAAATCTCAATCAAATCAAACCACCACATCACAATAATACTTATTCCCAGCCAGGCATAATCTCAGCTCGTACTGCACAATCCACGTATATCCGATTTAGGATCTGGACCAAGTGAGCTCCAATCACTAGCTGCACATCGTTGCAAAGGTTTGGGTCCACTTGACTTACGTGGTTTACGTGGCCTGCTATCTTCACCAGCGTCGCAGATACGCGTTATCTCGTATTGTTCGGCTACCAGACTGTCAACCTGACGTTCGAGATGCCAGCCTATTCGTACCTGTAGGTGAATTTATATAGGAGGAGAATAAAAGCAACCGTGAAGAGGAAGTTGTTTTAGTGAGAAGTGCGAGAAGGATTGATAAACAGTTGAAGGTGGACAAATTATAGCAACCAGGTTGATTAGATGAATTTGGATGAAGTTATACAAGATGATTAGCAGGACCAAGGAAATTAAATCAAAGAAAATCCAACGAAAAAAGAACCAAGCAGAAAATAAAAATAACACAAAACCAGGACACTACATAGGTATATAATCCCTTACCTCATTATCAGATCTGCGCGATTGTTCATCATAAGCCGGCATATGCTGCTGAAGAAAATCTCGCCATCGTTCAAGTGACTCCCGAGCCACTCTATATCCAACAGCAGGACCATGATTGAGTTCGCGCGCCTTTTCATAACCGATCGGTCGATTACGCCAGTGGCTCAACGGTGTAACCAGGAAATTCAGTCTGGCAATAGCTTCAAACTCGTGCGCGAGGTAGAGACGCCAGATGCCAATGGCTAAGGGCTCGGATAGTTGAGGTCGTAGGTGACCAGACTAGTTTATACATACAGAAAGAGATAAAATTGAGTATGAAACTCTGAGTAGGGATGAGTGGAGGATGAGGAGGAATCGAATGCTCACCAGAGCAGATTCGTCGATCTGCAAGTAGCCAATATCTGCTAGACGACCTTTAGGATCGAGCCAGAGGACGGTTAGATTCAATGGCAGTTGCTTTGGTAGTTCAGAGTTAAATTCATAGACGAGTACAGGAGATGATAGTGGACCTAATGCGGCTAAGTAGTTACGGAACGTTTGCTCCTTTTGGTCGTAATCACTGCTTACTGTTAATGTGATGATTTTATT
Organism: Leptomastidea abnormis; assembly: GCA_030522805.1. NCBI lineage: Eukaryota > Metazoa > Arthropoda > Insecta > Hymenoptera > Encyrtidae > Leptomastidea > Leptomastidea abnormis. The sequence continues at coordinate 6,344 of JAPYZE010003883.1, read as the reverse complement.
CAGCCAATGTTTGCCGGTTGTTAAACTACGACGTGGTTTGATTAGGGCTTCCAGTTGTTCCGGGTAATCGTTTTGTTGCTGTGATGATATTTAAGATAGATTTTCTTTATGGTTGATTAAAATAATACTTATATTGGAGTGGAAAAAAAGTAGAGAAAAATTTTTTTATTTGAAAAATTTAAATGACGTAAATAAATAAATGGTAAAATTGTTTTCGATAAGATAACTAATTTTTTAGTTTCATTTATTTTAATTATATTTTTGTTACTTTTTTTTTATATATTTTTATCATTTTGTTTTTATACTAATTTTTTTCGGAATAAAGCTACGTAACGGAAAATTTTGAAAATTAAAAGTGACCTTTTATGTTTATTATCAAAATAATAATGTTCGAACGTTTTGTTAATATAAGTATTAGACTGTGAAATTGTTCATTTAGTTAGTTAGCGAGTAAAAACGAATTTCTGGTGAACAACAAAAATAGTTATTAATTATTAGTCAATTTTTCTTTTTAGAAACTCAGAAAGTAATAATTAAAAAAAAAATAATGACCGAAGATAATTTAAATAAAGAATTTGGCTTAAACGAAAATAAAATATTCATAGAGCCATTAAACAAAAAGAAAGCACAGCAGAATGGGTTGCAAATCAAAGTCTATAAAAAACGATGGTTCATAGTACTACTATTCACCTTCTTCACATTTGGAAATAAAAGCCAATACTTTCAGTACACCATCATCTTAAACGTCGCAGCAAAGTAACGTAATTATTTAAGTGGTTTTTCACTCGTGAAATCGATTTTTTTCTAAAGAAATCATTTGTAATCGATGGAATTCGATGAAACCGGTGAAATCGATGTGAAATCGATTAAATCATTTGAGCGATTTAAAATCGCTATAATCGCGAAAAATAGCTAAAGATCACTGAATATTGAAATCGATTTTACGAGTGAAAAATCCTTTGTAATTATTATCATTATTATTATTAATAAATTAATAATTTTTCATAAAAATAACAATAAAAAAAAGATTAAAATAAATTATGCAATACAGATACTACAACGTATCAAGCCTAGCAATAAAAGCAACAGTTATGATGTACAATTTATCAATGCCAATAATGATTTATCCATACACTTGGCTAACCCATCACTGGGGTTTTCGTTGGACCTTAATAATTGCCACAGCATCAACCTGTCTTGGCACCTGGTTAAAATACATTGGTACATCACCAGATCGTTATTGGCTTATGTTAACCGGTCAAGCATTTGTTGGTGCTTGGCAAGTTGTTGTGCTATCGATGCCAGCAAGTTTAGCTACTCGATGGTTTGGTCCAGATCAAATTGCAACTGGTACTAGTATTGGTTTTTTTGGTCCTAAATTGGGTATGGGTATTATGTCTCTATTTGCTCCTATAATCGTTCGCAATCATGAGAATATTGAGGACATTGGTAGGGACTTAAAAACGGTTTTATTACCACTTGCGATTTATGTCAGTTGTGTTGGTACTCTCATTGTCGCCTGTAAGTACTCCATACCTTATTTTAATTTTTCAAATTTCATAACCGGGATAAGTTTAATTTATTAATTTTTAGTCTTTGAAGACGAGCCAAAATTACCACCTAGCAAAGCTAGAGCTTTACAAAAATTAAATCAAACTGACTGTGCGTTTTGGAGTACTCTTGGACGATTGCTTAGAAATAAGGATTATATGTTTCTCTGGTCAGCACAGAGTTTACTATTGGGATCGATTCTTACAATGGGCTCGTCTCTCAATACACTTTATTTGCTACATTTTAAGGTGGGTAATTGTGTGTGATTCTCTTGACTAATATAAATATTGAATTTGATAATTGCAGGATGCAGAAGATGTAGGAGAAATAAATACTTTTATTATTGTAAGCGGTTTAACAGGCTTTGTATGTTTTGGTAAAATCTTGGATAAGACTAAAAAGTTCAAGTGAGATTTTTTAATTTATTTTTTTTGTTTATCCTGATAAAGTATGTGAAACAAATATTTTTATAAATTTTTAGATTGATGTCAAGGATTCTATTAATCTGCGCTTTATTCAGTTTTACTTCTCTAATGACTAACTTTTATATGGGACAAAAGTGGGGAGTTTATGCTTCAGCTTCACTTTGCGGGTAATATTTTATGAATCTCTTAAATATTTAAAATAAATTTTGCTATTTGTATTACTACTTTCTTTTCTATTTTTAGACTTTTTATTCTTGGTTACCAACCCATTACCTACGAACTTGCAGCTGAACTAACTTATCCAGAGCCGGAAAGTTTATCTACTGCTCTGTTAGTTTTAGGACATCAATTTATGGCTGCAATTTTATTGGCTATTAGCGACAAATTACTTATGTACTTTAACGAACTTGTTATGTATATATTTTTATTTTGTAATTTATTGGTTGCACTTATTTTGACAATTATGACGAAAGATGTACAAAAACGACAAGCTGCTAATAGCAATTGTTATACAATGGCTAATAATATGCGTTAAAAAATTTAAATCTTAAATTGAAAAGTATAGGCTCTTCACAGAATTATATAAATGATATATTTAAGAAATAAACATTTGTAAAATAAATAATTTTAATATCGAGTATCGACCGAGATTTAACATCTATTTTGATTTGCAACCTCACTATGAAAAATAACACACTTACCTTCTTCATCATTTAAAAATCATAATCAAAGAAAAACATTCAAGAAATTGAATAAAACAATTTAAAAAACTCACCGGTGTTGACGATTCCACAAAACGATTGACAGCCGCGCGTATCAGTACACCAACGAAACGATTTCCTCGAAAGTAAGCGCTAGTCTCGAGCAGATGTACGCCACTGGCTATATCCGAGCGGAAAGGATCGCCTAATCGTCGATAGATAAGGCGTGCCAGTGCAGTGGAAACCGTTAGTAGAGCATCATCAGCGAGCGGGCTAACGTCTTCGTGATGGTAAAGGCTCTGCCAGTAGGCGTCGTAACCACGTAGGGTCTATGGACATATAAGAGATTAAATATCGTTGAGGTAAGATATTATTCAAGTTTAAAAAAAGTCTACATACCGTTACGCCAGTTGCATTTGTTTTTTCCGGATAAAGCCACTGCTCGACTCTATCTATAATACGCTGATCTATCACTGGTTCAAACTTTCTCGCAAAGAATAAGTTTCTCTCCGCTGTGTTTCTGATTCTATTAAAGTCTTCAAGTTTGAAATCGTTAGGACTACAGCCACACCAGTCAACTACGGCTTTGTACTGGCACTTGCAGCCAAGCTTCCGCTTCCAGTTCGTTACGTGTAGATTATTATCGATGTAAGTGTCGCAAAAGCGCGAGTTTCTCAGAGCCGTGTGGAAAAAAGATTCAGCTGGAAGTAAGGTGTAGCGGAACACACGTAATAATCCAGATATTAACTCGTCGGGCTTAGGTTGGGCAACGTATTCGACGAAATCGCGTGACAGTGCCACCCAGTCGCTACCTCCGTCAATCTGAATTCCTCGTGGCAATTTTCGATCGCCCACACGCCACATACGTGCCTCGCATTCTACGAATGTTTTATCCAGACCCTAAATTTATGTAATATAAAATAATTATTTAAAATTCGTTTAAAATTCTGTTGTTGTATACAATGAATTAGTACGTACTTGTTTGGTGAGAAACCTCTGAACCTCTCGGCCGTGTGACTTGACAAAATTCATACCTCGGTTCCAAGAGAGAAATTCTACAAGACGTGCATTGGTTTTAATTGGAAAATCAGACTCTGAGAGGTTTACAAGAAAGTCCCAGTCCTTGGAACGTAAAAGCATTTGATAAGCAGAGGTAAGAAAAGTCGTTAGGAGACTGGCACCACCCCAAATACTTGCATGACGTAGCTGCAAGCCTTTGGCCACAATGATGTTCTTGCTTTTACACTTTTTTTCTACCTCCAACATTTCGCGATACATGTAGTCTTGACGCTGTAAAATTAAATAAAAATTGATTATTTAAAAATATATATTTTAACAGCTTTAATTTGTAAAGTATTTTTTTTTTATATTTACCGCGTCTACATGTATGTAAAATAAATGAGAAGGATCATAAAGAATACTGATAAGACGTTTTACTTGGCGACTAGCTCTACCATTAACAGTCAATAAATAAGCAATTCTCACTGGTTTATCATTTGTGCTTTTAGAACTAGAATTTTTTGCTTCATGTGGCTTAAATCCTAAAAAATATTTTCAAATATGTATTAATACAAAATATTTAATATAATATACTTTTATTTAATTTCATATATTTTCAAAACATACTTTTAATGCCTGTAAAGAAAACATTAACGGTCAAGTATCCACCACATGTTTGAGTGACATCACCAGGACACTTCATATTACAACTAGAATCTGGTAACTGATTAATTTTTAAAGGTTCTTCTTTACCACAAAAACATTCCATCCTGTAACAAAATATCGTAAATATATATAAACTTATTTAAATTCAAGCTAGATTACTTAAACAGCAAACAACTTACGAGTATTCAACACCAGCATAAGGAAAACCAGATTGCAAGCACATATGAGCACAGTATTCTGGTGAATTATTAGTCTTGAGAACAGTATAATAATTGGGCAGCAGCCTGGACATTTTATCATCTCTGAAGCAGCCCAAACTCTTGGGTGTATCAACAAATCCCGGTGAGTGTGGGCAGGAAGACTGCAACATTGTAGGATACAGCAGATTCTGCTGACTAAGGCACGTCACATTGACAATGCGCTCTTTGCACATTTGACTTTGCGCTCGAGTTATGGCACTCACTGTTTCCCTACCTGCAAATTTTAAAGTAATAATTTAGTTATTAAATTTCATAAAAATTTTGTTACATTAAAAAATTCAACATTAATTTTACCTGTAATTTCACACATTGGTACAAAATTTAGAGATTTGTGATCTAATTTAACTCTTGTAGTACGATTGTGATTAAATGCTTTATTGGAGCTGCCTTGTTTGTCTGGTGGCAATTTAAATTGACGAGTTCCCTTTGGCAGCCCCTCATCTTCTTCATCTTTAGATATATCGTTCTACAAACACATAAATAAAATGAATTAAATAAGTTTATTTTTAAAATTGTCTTAAATTTTTCATTTATTTAAGCAATTGATAATTATATTTCAATCAAAGAAAAAAGAATTGTTATTAAATTGTTTTTGAAATAAAATTATTAAAATTAAAATTGTTTCAATTTCTAAATTTGATACTGTACAAAAAAACACAAAATAATATTACTTTGACACTGTGCCAGCATTGTCATAAGTACATTAATAATTTCCTTGCATATAAATAGTACTGAAAATTTGACAAAAACTTCAAAGAATTATTTTATGAAAGTACTTTTTTTTTAAATATTTTAAGTTACTTTTCCTACAATGAAAGACCTGTCAATAAAATATAGTATAAACATCATCAAAAAAAAGGCAAAAGCGTTAAAACTGCAGTACTCAGCAAAGTACAAGTACCAATATAACAATGCAAGCAAATGCAAGCTAATCAAAACATCTTAAAAAAAGAACAAAAAGAAATAAGAAAGAAAGAAATAGTTCATTCACCTCATCAGAATAAAGCCTTCCTGAATTCCTATTAGCCTGTGTTTCCTCAAACGCCAAAAAATTGTAAGCAAGATAAACCTGAGCACATAATAAAACAACACCAAATCCAAAGAAGAACCTGTACTTCCTCAAATAATAACTGGCAGATCTAAAATCCAGCTGATTCTTAGCCATCACCATAATTTCAGCTACAGCAGCAGAAGGAGATAACTCCTCTACTACCACTACAACTAAATTCTCCGGGTGTCCTGGGCCTAGCGGGCCGGATGGCCCTCTTTAACGCGCGGTAATCCAGCGCCGTGGTGGGGAAGGCAGCCACTGCAGACAAAAGCCGCAGCAGCCTTGATCATCGACAACGACGTTGATGATGATGATGATGATGATATAGACCGGATGCCCGGATATGCAATTTATGGCGGCTTGTGTCTTGTCAGTCTTGCGTGTGTTATACAGCGCAGACCGCAGCAGACGTGCTTTGCAAACTGACTATATGGAAAGGGGAAAGGGGTCTTTTATAAGGGGTTATTCCGCCTGCCGCTTAGCGGCGCTCGCAGACAGAGTTTTGAGTTTGACCCTTGGCCGTGGTTTAAAAATTCCAATACAACTTTAATCGGGAAAGATTTTTTTCGGAGATTTTTTCTTCGTAAAAAGATTTATCTGGGCTGAAATCAGAATCCCGAAACCGATAGGAGTAAACCTATTTAAAAATCAACGCCTTAATTATGCCCTTTACCTCAACAAAGCCTCAGTG
>JAPYZE010003882.1:0-11834 GCA_030522805.1 Leptomastidea abnormis | reverse complement strand
CTAATTTCACACAAATGAAATTTGAATGTGATATGATGATGTGAATATATCGAGATAGTAAGTCTAGTTTCGAGAGGTACCAGTTTCGAGATCGAGGTCAACTTTCGATAATTCAAGATGTCAGCGCCCATGCAAAACTGCATTTTATAATAGGGGATTTACGTTCAATCACATTTAAGTTTAGAAATAAAAAATTTACGTAATTTATTCCTTGTAGAAATAAAAAAAAAATGAAACAAATTCTTTTACCCTGTAAGGCCCATTTTTCATTGTTCTGTATTCCATTCAAGACACTTGCTAAATCATCTTTGCAACGATTGATATCCCCAACGATCACATTTGAATTTCGAAATGCTTCATAGTCTTTAATTGCTTTAGCTAGACTTGAAATTCGAAAATAGTCGTATGTCAGCGTTTTTTCATCTGCAACCACCTCTTCCGTGATTGAATTCGTAAAAACAAGAATCAAGATAAAAACTGTGTAAATCATTTTTCTTTAAATCGGCACGTAAAGAAAAGATCAATAATTTACTTTCGCACGGAATATCTACCAAGTGCTCTTCGAGACACAGCTAGATATATACTAAACTATATTTACTCTTGCATTACTCAACTTGCTGTAACCGTTGTTTACAATTTAAATTTTTAATGTTTCTCTTAATATTAAAATTTAGTTTAAAATAAGCCAGTAAATTTTAAAATTTGTATAATAAGCTGTAGAAAACTATAAAATAATGAAATAATCGTGACATTAAGTAAAAACATTTTCTTTTCAAAGTAAACGACTACGTAAAAAAACTTTGATATAGGAAAAAGTGGGGCAAAACCAGAACGGAGTTAAACTAGAATTCAAGGGTATCTTTTAAACGAAACGAGATAATCAAACAAAACTTTGCAGGCTTGTTTTAGATGTTACAAGGTACTATGTAATTTCCTCCAAAACTGACTTATTTGTTGCTATTCTCGATTTTTTAGGGTATTTTTTTCATTTTTGAGCATGGTCGAAATCTATTATGTGAACGCGCTAACGTAATTATAGCTATATATTATTAGCTATTTCGTTTAAACAGAGCAAATTCGGACTGCGCAGCATAGATCATCTTAATAAAGTTTCAAATGTATTTTACTCTGATACATTAACTTATTGATATTCTTGACTTGTCTTTTGAGTCAAGTATTACTAAGTAAAATTAAACTTAACTAACGAGTCCAGAATATACCTATGCACCTATATCAAAGTAATTTTATTGTTAATGTTTTACAGATAAAGTTGAAAGTTTGAAAGCTGACAACATACTTTATTGTTTTAATTCCTACTTCAAAATGTATTTCACTTTGATACACGTGCTTATGTATATTCTGGACTTATCTAATAATTTAGTAATACTTTTGGACTCATGTGTTCAATTTAGTGATCATTATTTAAGATCTAAATTATCTGATAATGATCACATTTTAGAGGGATGTGCAAAAAATACTACCACAGGAAATTACTGGTTACTACTGGTTTTTAGTCGTATACGATAGGATCGTCTGTCATCGTACTGATGAGCCCAACAGGCGATCCAGGGCGAAACGACTCTTTCTTTGAATTTTTATATTTTATTTTTTTAGTTCGCAATCCCATCAGCATCTTATAAAGTATGTATAAACTATTTATTCATGATTCTTCAACTAAAGTCGACTTGGTGCTTGGACAAAGGCTCGCTAGATTTGTAAATACTTTTCGTTTGCATTCGTCTTTTGTGGAGCTCTTAAAGTTTGTGTTTAAAATGAAAATAAATTTTGGGCTGTTGCAATGTTTATAAAAAACAAACAAGTAGAATCGTTGATTCCCTGTTATTAATTTACATGTTTAAAATAAAATTATTATATTTTTATATTATACACATAATTTTTTATATTTTACACATTGTGCACGAAAATTCGTACACAAATATATTTTGTGACGAATTAAAATATTATCGAAATGTGTTTAATAATATGTGTATAATGCAAATTTATAAATATTTCCATGTGTATAAAAATTATGTGTACGATGAAAATATACACAACTTCTATTTATATTATTTTGCACGTGTAAAATATTTTTATCTCTGTGGAAAATAATTATTTCATAATATCATGTGTACGACTATAAATGTGTAAGTTCTTTATGTCCCGAATCTTACCCTCTTCCAATTTATTATGTTTATTTATGTATAATTAACTGTCTCAGTTGATTCTATATCAGATGCAAACATACTATTTGTAATGTGTTTGTTTTATTAATTATGTATAATATTCATATTATATTATTATAATAAAGACATTTTTTAATTCTGATAAATGGTATCTCTGTTATTCCTCTTTAATTTTATAAATTTTTTGAAAGAATTTTTGACACTAAACTAACTAACTAAATAAATAAAACAAGCAGAAATATGTCATTAATAAAAGTTATAAAAATGTAATAAGTTTTCTTTTTATAATTTTTGTCACTAATTTTTCTTATGATATATCAATGATTTTTTTTTTTTTTTATATCATCGAAATTTAAAAAATTTATAATTTACAGTTTTGATCATTTATTTTTATTTAACTTTTTATTAGATAAATACATAAATTATTAAAAATCGATTTACAGATTTTTTTGTTTTAAGTTAAATAAAGTGATTTTAATTAAGAAAAAAATGATCATTAATAATTGTTTAATGATGCGCGTACAATTAAACTTTTTAAAAATTCAATGATTTAATATAAAAAAAATATTATACTAATCGCTTTTATATTAAATTTGGAGATATTTTATTTTTATTATTTTATTGTTATGTTGAATTTTTATACGCAAAAATTATTTTTATTATCGTAATTAGATACAAGATTAATACATATGAATTTTATATATCTATATTATTCGCAAATAAACAATCAAATTTATGAATTTTGATAAAATAAAATTATATCATAATAATTAAAAATTTGTCGTAAAATATTTTGGTAAATTAACTAAATTATTGCTAAATTTATAACTTTTTATTTTTCTGAAATATCAGTCTGGTGCTACTTAACGTTATTTTATTTAAATTCATACTTAGCTTCAAAACTATTCTATGTGCACAAGAATTGAAAAAAAAACTTTTTTTCAAAAACAATAAAAAATACATGTTAAACCCTCGACCCCCCCATAATCTTACTCTCAAAAGTAGGATTCCGACCAAAATCCATTCCTAAGGGAGAACTATATATCTATACGGAAAATCCCATTGCATCCCAACTAACACACATTTAGTACAGTCGTCCAAGAGACACCAAAATTGAATAGTAAAATGTATTTTGTATACTACCGTTGATGGTATTAGGACAGTTTGTACATGTTCATGCTAACTGGGATAATCCTACCTCAATCCTCAAAGGAAAAAAAAAGAGAAAGCTAAACATGTGTTCTCTTGGAGTAAATACAGTAAAGTTTACGACCTGCGAAAACCCAAACTGTAAGTATACCTAAGTCTAAGCGCAGTCTGGCGAAGGCAAGCATTGAGGATGGACGAATTTTTATCCTACACTCCCGTTTTTGACGAGGAAACTCAACAAGCTTTCAAGCAACAATTTGCCAGGATCAGAGGTTTGCATTTTTTTAATTAAATAATATTTTAAGAAAAAGTGAGATTTAGGAATTGTAAATTGTATTCAAATGGATTGATAAATCAAACGAAACTTAGGGAGAGGGGAGTCATTATTGAACACTGAAAAATGGGATGTTATAGTTTTTACTATAGTTACAGTAAAAAATATTATTTATTTATTTTTTTAATAAAAGAAATACAATCTCGATTTATAATGATAAATAACAAAATTATATTTTAATTTAATATTATTATTGTATAAATTTTATCATGATTATATCAAATTTTACTATAAAATATTTTCGTAAAAATCATAATTTATGAAATTTATTACGTATTATAATAAAATTTAATAATATCTGTTTAATTATTATTGTCATCATAGCACATTTTACTATGTTCTAAATTTCTAATAATAAAAAGTATTGAGAGACTTGGATAATATTTTTTACTGCGTTCTTTAAGGCCTTATTAAAAAAAAATTTCGATTTGTCAGATGAGGTTTATTGAACCTTTGATTAGTTGGTAAGAACAATTATAATATAATTAGCATTATTATAAATACAAATGAATATAATAGTGGAATATGTAACTTTAGAAAAGTGAGCTTATGTTTCTTTGTTATTCAACAATATCTTACACCTTTATGACCTTGGCTTTGCTACATACAGTAAAGCCAAGGTCATAACAGTGTAAGATAATATTAAATAATATTAATAATAATATATTATTATTATTAAATATTATTATAAATCAATATTTGATAGTCATAATAATCATATATTCTCCGTAAAATACATATCTAAGAACTATAGATATATATAGTTCTTACATTCACATACAGTTATATGTCTGCTTCACAGTCCAGTGTTCTCGCGACTGCAGCATCGTCAGTGCCGCAAATTTAAAAAGTTCAAAAAATTAAGATTGAAAATTATTTAAAAATTCTAATCTATATAAATTAATAATAAAGAATGAAATTACAGTATTAAAATAATTATATGATGATTTTTTAATAACAAAAAATAGGAAAATATAAGCAACCTCCACATTGTAACCTAAGGAGTACAGCGCATTAAAAAACATCTAAAAATTTAAATAAATTATTGTAAAACATAAGATTTTAATTATAAAACAGTAAAATATCAATATTATTTATTAAATAAACAAGATTTTTTTTTGTAATTAAAGCTGATATACAAGATTAAAAAACTTGTAAAATTACATTCATTCAATATTTTAAAAGTAAATAATAAAAAATCTATGATTAACAATTTATAAAATTAAAAAAAAATTTTCCACGAATCAATAAAAAAATTGTTTGTATAAATGCTTGCAGGATACTTTACGAGCCCATTGCAGCTGCCAACAAACTAATTAAAGTAATTAAAATCCAAATTTTACGAAAAAATTAAGCCAAATTTTAGATAAATAAATTATTAGAACAATTATACTCGCAAAATGCAATCAAGCTACACCTATTTACTCGGTCAAAAGCGCTCTAGTTAAAGATTTAATAAGAATATTATTTAAGGAGGCACACTTGGTAAGAGAAATAATAGAGATTTTGATTAAAAAATTTGTACTTGTTAAAAAATATAACTGTACCGTTCTATTAAAGTTTGGTGATGATTCACTTACAAGTTTTTAAAATATTAATTAAAGAAAAATTCGGTTTATAAAATGCAGTCTTACGGACAACCCAAAAACAAATCTTTTTAAAAAAAGGTATTATATAAGGCGAGTTAGATATGATTTAAGTACCTTTACGCAGAGACTTATTTTTTTTATATTCTAGTTTTAAAAATTAAGATTTGCACAAAGCAGATCTAAACAAAAAATCGTCTATGGTCTTAGATTGGAAATCAAAAATATTTCAGAGCAAAGCATATATATATATATAGTAGTTTTGAATCTGTACTCTTGCTTTTTTAAATCGTTTGCAATTATAAAAAAAAAGAATTATTCAGTCAGTATTGTATAATAATTTCCGTTCAATTAAAAGTAAAATTTGAAAATAAAATTTTAAGTGCGTTTTATAATTAATTCCATTTTTACAATAAGTTGTATTCTATGTTTGTACAATTATTTATTTCATATTTATAGATGAATGCTACGTTAATCATGCAGGAGGTACTCTGCACACGGATGATCATATTGAAAAATCTGCAAATGAGTTGGAATCGTTTAATGAAAATCCTGATCAAACATTATTCAGGCATAAAATTTATTCGACGTAAGAATTTGAAATAATCAATAATGACATTTTAATATGATAATAATCTTAAATATTTTCTTTTTAGTATTCTAGATCATTTCCATACCTCGCAAGATGAATACAGTGTAATATTTACATCTAGTGCAACCAATGCATTAAATTTACTAGGAGAAATGTTTAATTTTAAATATACTTCATCGAAGACAGGCAATTTAGTGTATCTTCAAGATAATCATAATTCTGTGATTGGCATGGGTATTCGTGAAAGTAATGTCCAAGTTACGAGTATAAACCAGGATCAAGCATACCAAATGTTACATTACAATAGCAATCCAACAATTTTAGAATATGATGATGCATATTCCAATTCTTTGTTTATTTATCCAGCACAGAGTAATTTTTCAGGATTAAAATATCCTTTAAGCTGGATTGAGAATGTTAAGGAGGGATGTCTAAATGTATTAGTAAGAAAGGAAACTAACTGGTTTGTTTTACTCGATGCTACCAGTTTTGCTGGTACCAATGATCTAAATCTTTCCATTCACAAACCAGATTTTGTTTATTTTTCATTTGATATGTTGTTCGGTCATCCAACTGACTTAGGAGCTCTGTTGATAAGAAACGATTGTGAAAATATTTTAGAACAAGTTGTATCAGTAGAAGAAAGAGTTGAAAGGTCGAGAAATCGCGTATTGAATATGAGTGAAAGGTAATGTGCACTTTAACATTAATTTTCTAATTTTTTTTTTTTTTTTAATACAAACGTCATATATTTTAGAATTAGAGATCAAAGAGTTTTATTTCCGACTATCGTACCCTTGAAATATGGATTTCAATTAATGTCTAATATTTCTATGCAACAAGTATCTGAACACGTTTTTTCATTAGCAAAATATTTCCATCATTCCTTGTTGATTTTGCATCATGAAAATGGAGCTCCTGTTGCCAAATTATATGCAGACACGGATTATGAAAATAAAAATTTACAAGGTGGTATAGTCACATTCAATTTATTAAAACCTAATGGAGAATACGTTGGCTATACAGAAGTTGTCGAAAAGGCTACTGTGCATAATATACATTTATGTTCTGGAAGTTTATCTAATCCAGGATCTTGTAAAAAACATTTCAACTTTACCGATAAAGAATATAAAAATTTTATTACTGGAAATCCGCGTTTTTCAAAAGATGTCGTTAATGGAAAGCCAACAGGAGCAGTGAGAGTTTCTTTTGGTTACATGTCAACAATAAAGGATGTAGAAATTGTATTAAATATGATAAATGCATATTTTGTCGATGGAAACAAAGTCTTAAAATTACCAATATGGTGGTCAGATTTTAAACTTAATTTGAGTACAAAATATAGACCACTTGACCAATGTTCTTTGATTAAATCATCCACATCTTATGATTTTAAAAAAACTAATATGTTTATTGAACATTTGAAAAATGAAGGCATTATTCCGAAAACAATTGAATATTCGAGAAGTACTGTAAAATTGGTAAAAATCCTAATATATCCAGTTAAATTTTGTGGAGAGTATGAAGTTTCTGAAAATTATAAAAATCCTAAATGGAAATTAACATCCAAGGGATTGTTGTATGATAAGCAATGGGTGATTAGAACATCTGCAGGTGTGATTTTAACACAAAAACAAGAACCAAAATTATGCCTGATAAGACCAATTATTGATTTAGAGTACAATCAATTAATTTTTAATTATCCAGGTTTATATTACATAAATATAAAAATAAATTAAAAATTTTTAAAGATAATCAAATTTTCAATAATTTTATTTCAGATATGCCTACAATAAAAGTCCCACTGGGAATTTCTGCTGAAACTCTTCACAATAAAGTATGCAAAAGTCAACTTTGTGATTGTAAAATAGGAGGGATAGATTGTGGAGAAGAGATTTCAAAATGGTTAAGTTCAGCTCTAAATATACCAGATTTGAAACTTGTCAGACTCATTGACTTGGATAGTTATTATAATTTGGGTAATTATATATTTATCCAAAATAAATAAATAAAGTTGTGTTTAATTAATGCCAATCGTTTTTTATTTTTCATTTTCTTGCAGAAATAAAAGATGAATTTTCTCATTGTAAAAAAGGAGAATGGATGATTACATGTAATGATATTAAATTGACACTAGAGCAAGAACCAGAACTGCTCTTATTAGAACCAATGATTGATTATAATCAATTGACATTGCACTATCCAGGTTATTCGTATCATTCATTATAGAAATAATTAAATGTAAATTTAAAAATTTTTGAACATATCTAACTCAACAATGATTATATTATAGGTATGCCACCAATAAAAGTATCTCGGCGAATTTCTTTGAATAATGTTACTAATGAAGTATCTGAAGGTAATAATGGTAATCCTATAATAAAAAAAATCGATTGTGGAGAAGAAGTTTCAGAATGGTTGAGTTTAGCTCTGCAAAGATCTGGAGTAAAACTTATTAGGCAAATTGATGTATCTGATCTAAAATCATCAGGTATAATTTAATTAAAATTATTGAAAATTATTGTTCATATTTGGTATTAAAAATTTATTTTTCAATTATTTGTTACAGAATTGAATAATCCAGATTTATCTTCTGCAAACCGAGGTTTCTTTTCTTTTTTGAATATATGGAGTAACAAATTGTCTCCAGAAAGAGAATTAGATGTTTCAAAATATAATTTAGATGCACAGATAGCAAGCTCAAGTTCATGTTCTTTGATAAATTTATCTACTATAAAATGGCTGTCAAATAAATTATCAGATGATTCAGATTGTGATAAAGATACAATGTTTTATCGGTTTAGGGGTAATTTGATCGTTGATGGTGGTGAACCTTTTGAAGAATTTGATAGTTGGTCCATTGAAATAGAGTATCCTATGCTTGGGGTGAATATAACTTTTTAATTATAAATATAATTGTGTAAGATATAAAATGACAAATTTTGTGTACTTTTAGATTCAAGGAATGTTTAACACATCCCCAATTGTTGGTATTGATCAAAAGACTGGAAAAAAGACTGTAGAACCTTTACGAACAATAAATGAAGAATTTAGTGGAAAACTTAAGTTTAGAATATATTTAGATACATCACATATAAACTTATCAACCGGATTGGATTTTAGTGTAAATGATATTGTATATTTTATGAGGAACTCGTTTGGACGGGAAAAAAACCGTTTAGTTGAAATGAATCGATATCAGAACTAAATAATTCAATAAAAAAAAAAAAATTAGAATCAAAGAATGATTTAGTTATACCTGTTTTAATTTGAGTTGCTTTATTAGTACAAATGTTCACGTTCATCAACAAGCACGTGTTTGGATTATTTTTTGTAAAATGTACAGGAAGAAACAAGGCTAAACTGCAAAGTTTATTTAGCAAGTTATTAAAATTAGTAGTAGTTTTAAATTGATTTATAGTTTTAATTAAAGCAATTCATTATAAATAATTATTTACATATAGTTTAAATGATACCGAATTATAAATTAAAAATATTAAAGCCAATAATTTTTATACATTTTTTATACACTTTATGTAAATGTAATTCTATATTCAATAAACCATAAATGTGTTTTTAAATGTTTAGATATTTTTATTTATTCCTTGTAATGTTAACTCATACAGAACCTTACTGGAACATTTTTGGTGGATAATTATTTCTCAAGAATGCAATACAAAAACCTTAATTTAAAGAGTGACAAATCTTTGGCAACTCGTGATGTTCCAACGGAGAGCATTTTAATTACATCTCCCACCGTTTGTTTTATTATATGAACTATTACAAAACTCTTTGAGCAAAGTAATTGTAATACTCTTCATTTAATTCAAAATATTCCCTTTTTTTTAACGTTTACTAAAATGCTATGCAAATAAAATAATGTTCTATAAAATTAAACTATAAGTAAACTGATACACTTACTATGAAGAGTTTTCATACTATATTAAAAATTGTATATTCAAAAAGCAAATAAAAAATTAAAATTACATGAAAGCAGTAAAATTTTGTTATTATTAAGACGTTATCTTAAAAAATGCACACTTGAAATATGGTACATTCTACAAATTAAAAAAAAAAATATCTCTTTGTGCTACATTTTTTTTGTGCCTCGTGTATTTTTGTTAAAAATTAATAAAACAATAAATTTCTCAATCCAAATTTATTTTTTCCTCGTTATATCAAACAACAAAAAAATTATCACATTGACGTAAAATTAATATCGATTTAAAAAGAAATGTTATGACAGTAGGTCTTGAAAAAAAAAAAAATTTATTTTTTCGGTTGAGAAGAAAAAATTCTGTAGTTCATTGTTACAGTGCGAAGAAACAATTACGTAAAGATGAGATTAATAAGAACAGATATTCCGAAACTTACATCGTTTTTGCGTCATAGGTAATAAATTTTTTTGAGTGCCTATTTTTAAGTCAATAATAAAAAGATAATATTATTTACTAGTCTGGAATAAAATAATATTTGCATTTTTGGTACAACAAATCTCGCTTCGCTCATGCAGTAAACTTTATCTTCAGAAATAATTTCCTTTCTATGCCCTTTTGTGCATGGATACTATTATTTCCTTTCTCCATAATATACTTTATCTTTAAAAATATCATCAAAAATCGTCATTAAACAGCAAAAAATTTTTTAGTCGTTAAAAAAAAAATAGTAATAGTAAACTAATATTCCAAAACTAAAAAATATCGTAAAAAAAAAATTAAAATTGGATTGTTTAGTGTTATTTTTGTATCGTCAAAATTCTATTCCAAATCTACCAAGCCGGATAGTACAATCGATTCTCACGATGTCGATTTTTTTACGAAAAATCAAGATCGCTGGTGGAATACCGACGGTCCAGTTAGGCTACTTCACAGAATGAATCCTCCAAGATTGAAGCTAATAAGAAACTGTCTCATAAGCACTGGATTCAAAGAAACAAATCAAAATCAGCCACTTGAAGGCCTTAAAATATTGGACGTTGGATGTGGTGGTGGAATTTTGTCAGAAGATATCGCACGATTAGGAGCTCAAACAACTGGACTTGACGCCTCGAAAGAACTTGTCGATGTAGCGATGCATCACGCTAAATTAGACTCCAGACTCAATAATAAATTGTTGTATTTTAATTCGTCAATCGAAGCGTTTGCACCGAATAATAGAGAGAAATTTGATGTGGTGGTTGCTTCCGAAATTATTGAGCACGTCAACAATTATGAATTATTTTTAAAAGTAAAAAAAGAAATGATTGTGTTTTTTTATTAATTTACAAAGGTATATAATATACACAGACTATTTAAAAGCTTATTTATTTACAGAATTGTCTCGAATGTTTAAAACCCAATGGTTTTATAATTGTCACTACAATAAATAGAACATTAATTTCATGGTTATTGGCAATTGCAATGTATGAATATGTTTTACGAATTATACCTGCGGGCACTCATCAGTGGAATAAATTCTTAACACACAATGAAATTCAAGAATTCCTGACTAAATGTAAGTTTACTGCGAAATTAACGTTACACCGTTTTTTTTTGGCTTTGATAAATAATTAATTAAGTATCATCTTTCATAGCTGGATGTCAGATGATGTCATTGTGTGGATTGTCATATAATACCTGGACGTATACTTGGACACAGGTATCCTCACCGTCAGTATTTTATGCTCTATGTGCAGTCAAGCAGAGATAATTTTTTTTTTCTTTTATTTTTTATTCAAAGAAAAAAAGCTAATGCAGGTATTACAATAAATTGTTTGATAATGCATATGGGCTTTTCTACCAAACTTTTAAATTTAGCTTCTTAAAACTTCATTTTTTCAATTACATCGCACACTGTTGAAACTTTGTACACTTTATTTTGGACGTATTAGAATGCTAAATATGTATAAATTTAACTTTTTTATCGCGGGCCGTCTGTTTTTTCATAATTGTTCATAATTTTTAATATACATATATATAATTGTGATATTCAAAGGTATCACCCTTGTTCAG
>JAPYZE010003881.1:0-43121 GCA_030522805.1 Leptomastidea abnormis | reverse complement strand
TGCAAGTGGCGCCATCTAATCAAGATTTTAAATTTTTTAAAACGAAAGTGTTGTTGCGTATACAAATAGCATCTTTAAACTAATTTTTTGGAATAAAAAATGTTTTTACGAGAGAAAAAAGAAAATAATTACGTATTCATTCATCTCGATCTACTCTATCAGAGTCGTTTAATTTACCTAAATGCAAATTGAATTGAAAAAAAGAAAAAAATAGGATCACCTCTAAAAGAAAAAAAAAGCTGTTTGAAATCAACTAGGGAGCTTATAAACTCGCCACTAATGCATACAACAAGCACGTACAGTAGCAGACGACAAGATTGACGAAGCACGCAATCCTTAGGATTGACAGACGTCGCGGAAAGAGGCGCAGAGACAACGAGAAGTAGTTGCTATACTCTCTTTCTTTCTCTTCCATTGTTCCACAGAGAATTGTTAGGGCAGAGACTGATCCGCGACTTGGCAGGTCCTCTGCCAAGGTCTAACAGTCGAAGATCGATAGCTGACGATAGGATCGATCAGCGGTGCAACGGCACACACAAAAAAGGCCCATAAGCGAATAGCCTCTTACTTTCTCGAGATGCGCTCCCAAACAGGAGGGAAGCAGGAGATCTTTACTCTTTCTCTCTCTCTCTTGAAAATGGTAATTAAGCGGCATCCTCTGATCGGACCTGTTTAATCTCGTAAAAGGACTTCTTAGGGTTTCTTTGTTGTTGCACAAGCCGACCAAGCTTGCGAAAAAAGGTGGCAAAAAACAAGTGATCGCCGGATGCTGTAGTCTTTACCGCTCTGATGTGTGTGTGCGTATGTGTGTGTATTACAGAGACTATAGTTGTCGTTAATGCTACTTCATTGCTACGCAGGGGCTCGTTTTCTTGCGTATGACGTCGGCTGCAAAGATTTGTGAGCACGAAAGACAGAGAGACCACGCGGGAATTTCCATCGAGACAGACGACGACAATGACAACGACGACGACGACGTAGCTCTCTCCACAGCGCTTCTTCGTTTTGTCGTGGATTTGCTGATTTACGGTCGCGTTTCAAGGGGAAGATCGCGATGAAATAACTTCACGCTGGGATGCCGCATTGGACTTATTTATTTATTTATAACAGCAGAAACTAAGTAACGATGATTTATCAGAAATACGAGATCAAAAGGACGTGTAAGTCGAAACACGTATGAAGAAATATCGATAAGTTTCTTTTTTTTTCTTCTGTTTTGTTTAAAAGACGTCAAAGACAGTTCGAATATCACTTTGGCGGTTGTTTATAGAATTTCTGTTAAAAAAGACAGACTGATTGCCCTGGAATAATTAGCTAATCTTTTTCAAAGCTTGCGACATCGAAAACGTAAATTATGAACGTCTGTCACAAACAAACAGCTGCTCTCAGCATTAAATTTTGTAAACAATGTTAGAAGAATAATATATCTTTCTCACTTGTTTATCAATATTGGCAGAAGTTTCAAATACATATTTTTCGATATTGATTGGCGTAGTGTGTCAGTATAGAAAAAAAGGCATAAATACATCAAACTATTTGCATGTTAATGCCACTCACAACAAACAACTGTCTTTACCGGACGAGGAAAAAAAAATCAATCATTGGAGTTGAAAGCAAAACAAGCGACGTCGTAGGTCG
Source organism: Leptomastidea abnormis (assembly GCA_030522805.1). Lineage (NCBI taxonomy): Eukaryota > Metazoa > Arthropoda > Insecta > Hymenoptera > Encyrtidae > Leptomastidea > Leptomastidea abnormis. The sequence goes on along the minus strand of JAPYZE010003881.1, from coordinate 41,483 downwards.
TGGCACGTCGCTCGCACTCGTAGAAGAAAAAAAAATGAGAGAACGAGAGGCCCGATAACGCGCAAAAAAAGAATGACAAGAGCTGCCCCCACGGTCTTTCTATAGACGAGAAGCATAAGAGAAAAACGCGCAGAATAAAAAAAGTCCGACACACAAACCATCGTCCTCATGGCTGTAAAGTCGTCAGTTGCTCGATTTTATATTTCGCGTGCGTCGCGCAAATGCGCGAGGAGAGTATACGCGCTAGGTGCAGCAGCTTCAGGGTATATTTTACGAGCGCTCGTAAACTCGTCAGCCAGTCGAGCAATCTCGTAGCATCGAAGGTAGTTTTCTCTCTCTCTCTCTCGTGCGCACCCGGCAATTTATATTTCCCAAACTCTTCTGCACTACCCTCCCACTCACGTTTCTGCAAGGGCTTGACGATCGCGTGAGAGTGTCAGGCTGGCCTCGTTAACGGATTTGTTAAAAGGAAAAAATTTTTTCGCAAAAGAGCGACAAGTTGCCTGCAACTCGTCGGCGACTTTGTCATCGCTCACTACCTCATCCTAGCATATCGCGTGCGAAGAGTTACTTTTTTCTTTTTTCTAAAATCCGATAGACTCTGTGTTAATTTACAAAGGAAATCGCGCGTTTCTCCTTATGACCGTTTTAACAAATTGTTATTAAGTTGTAGGATTGCTTGAGAAAAACACGATCGCGTATTTTGTTTTTTTAGATAACATCTTTTAATGTGGATAATATTGGCATTTTAGATTTTTCATTTTCTTTGCATTTTTCAAGTTTCTACATAATTTTATGTAGAATATAACTTGAGCTTATTTGTTTTCTGATAATATATGAAGAAATTTGATTAATTTGATCGACAAAGTGTCTTTCTCCGTTGAAATACAAGTATCCAAACATTTCATTCATGCATATCGCATTCACACGTAAAAATTTTTAGTTTTTTACGAAACTTACACTGTTTGCAATTTACGAGGAAAAGTTAACACGAATGTCTAAGCTGAAACGACGTTATCAACTTCTTCTCTCGGTTACATTTCAATCGAGAGTCTGCATCTCGATCTATAGTCGCTCTTACTCTCTCACTCTCTCTCTCTATCTCCCTCTCACTCTCTTTCATTTCAGCTCGTTCGCCGATAATAAACCGACGTTTTTACGACTCGAAAAATGCTACATTATCTTTAGACGGGCTGAAAAGTGATTATGCTAATCGGCCAATGAGCATTATCCGCTTGGCAATGATTTACCGAGGCGGATAATGTGCAAGCCTTCAGGCTTTCGTTCTTTTTCTCTTTCTCTCTCTCTTCTGTCGGTCTCTCGACACACACAGCGTGCACTTTGCAAGCCGGGCAAATCAACCAGCCAGCAAGCAAGCAAGTAAAAAGAAAAAAAATGCCCAGAGGGAACGCCGTCTGAATTTTTGCTTCCACTCAACGGGAGATATTTCACGTCGCGCAGCGAGTGAGCAATTTACTCTGTGCTCGTAAAATTCGCGAGATAAGCGCGTTGGCTGCGAGAAAGCCGACGCCAAGTAGCAGCAACAGCAACAGCAGCTGCTGCTGCTGCTCAACGCAAGTGTACATGCATCGAAGGCAGAAAAAAAACCTCTCACGAGGTTAACTCACGAGGGCCAATTATTCAATAAAAGTGGCTCAAGCTAAAGACTGCATGGTTATACTGCTGCTGCTGTTGCTGTTTCTGCTACACGATCAAGCGCAATATTTTCAGTGTGCAGTGTTACTCTCAGCAGTGACTGTGGTACTAATTAAAAGTTTTGACTGCACGGAATCGGTCGTATTTTGCCCCAAAATCCGAAAACGGGAAAGCCATGTAGAGAATTGATAGGAGGAGAAAGGAGAGCGAGGCAAGAGGGAGGCAAGAGACGTGGAATGCTCGGCACGTATCTCTCACTCTCGGCGCATTTTCGCTCCTACGTTACACACGTCACCCGCAAGCTCGGGAGCGCAACTAGTTATATATCTTCGTGTGTATATATATCTCGCTCTATCCTTCTTTGGCTGAAGTTGCTAGTGTTTGAAACCCTCATGACTTTGTCTGTGCATCGCACTACTATACTTGCACACCATACCTATATATAGTAGACAGCAGAGCTACAAGAGCACAGTAGGAGCAGTAGCGGTGGCTGACTCTCGCGCCATTTGTTTCAATCTACGGACAGCGCTAATTGCGAGCGCGGTCGGGCAAGAGACTAACGGCGATACGGCTATGTCGAGACGAAATACCGCGTGAAAGACGGTGTGTGTGTGTGTGTGTGTGTGTGCTTGGTCGAGCGTGGCTATATGTTGAGATGTATGGTTGGTTTGGTCTTAGGCTTCAACTGATCCGGTCAGTTTGCAGCTACATAGTGTGGAAAAAACTATAGAGAATGAAAACCTCGGTGAGATCTTTTTTAGAATGTTCATGGAGTGTTATATAAATTCTGTATATGAATGTTAATTTAAATTTAGATTATAAAATGAAAATCAAACACTTTTTTTTTCTTTTATAAAAAACAACTTTTTATGAAAAAAAATAAAATTATTATTAAGATTCGTTCCAGTAATTACACGGGAAAAGACAATTAATTATATTTTGTCTTGTCTTTTCGATACTTAATTTAAGTATATTTAGACATAAATATTCACAATGTCTTAATTGACAAACGTCAGGAATCGAACCCACGACCTGTGGATTCCGAGTTCTTTCTGACTAGACTCTATTCCAGATTCGAGTGTTTAATTATATCATAGTTATATCCAAATAATAATATGTTAAATTAAATTTAAAATAATAAAAATAAATTGTAAGTCAATGCAATTTAATTAATTGATTAACAAAATATTAAAGTATTACATAAAAATATCTTACTATGCTTTAATAGTATTTAAGTCGATGAAAAATTATTTAAATGTGAAATAATTGTTCACATCTATTGATAAAACTCTTTTGAAAAAATATACTTAATATTAAATATTTATAATAAATATTCTTGTTTTCTGAGATGTTTATCTATTTCACTCTGAAAAAGTCGTAAATCAATATTTATTCTAAATAAATACATTTACTTATTTAAATAACATTAAAAATTTTTAATAAAGGATCAACTTTCAAATTAATAGAAATTATAAATAAAAATTGTAAAAAGTTACACAAAATACGACACTTAACAATCAATGTAAGTGACCAATTGAAAAGCCAATAACTAAAAATATTAAATTCCCTCGCTACCCTAACATATTAACTCAACAGTAAGCATTATTTTCTACTTTGACATTATCTTCTTAGAGCATGTACCATAAACCCGCTCATTACAACCACCACAGTCGCACGTACACTTAGCAAGCCATCCTCTCGCAAAACATTTCAATAAATTTCTTGATAGAACCCCCCATACAGTCCCAGTCCTCCTCTCATGCTTACAGGCTGGGATCACCCGCGCGGTTCTATAAAGACAGAGAGAGAGAGAGAGAGAGAGAGAGGGAGAGAGAGAAACAACACCGGGTGTGCAAGTGTGCGACTGGATATAAATATGCACGCGCAGGAGGAGGTTCGCGAAGTGCTGTCGAGACCAAGGGATCCCTATCAAGGGAGAGAAAGACGATGCATTTTCAACGTGCTCCAGCCGAGACGCATCTCTACTCTCTCTCTCTCTCTCTCTCTCTCTCTCTCTCTCTCTCTCTCTCTCTCTCATTCTCTTTCCACTATTCTCACCGGCAGCCGCTTGCAAGAGCAGAGGTGACAGCTTTCATGGAGACAAACGAGCGGGTGGCAATGTGTGTGTGTGTGTGTGTGTGCTCTGGCGCGCCGACCGGGTATACCTCCTCTCCTCTCTCTCTCTTCCTTTTCAGAGAGACAGGCTCTCTTGTGTGAGCGCACCACCACCGCTGAGCGTGACTGCGCTTCGTCATAATTTATCGTGACACCAGCGCGTTAATAACTCAATTTATTTCACTGGACGGCCTCTTTCTCTTTCATTCTCTCTCTCTCATTCGCGAAGCGCGAGGCATTTTTACGAGCTGCCGCGCGCACCGGCCGTCCCACCGTTATACCATCGTCAACCTTTTTTTTTCTACCGACGGCCATTCCCTCTCTCTCTTGAACATTCACTCGTCCAGTAGACGACAGACGCGTTCCTCATTCTGTTGTACACACGTATCACGCATCCTACAGTCTACCCAGCTGAAAAAGGACACGTGGGCGCGCGTAACCTGGCAGCAAAGTTTTATCTTTCTTTTTCTCAACGGCAATGGCTTTCTGCAGCTGTCCACGTTTTACGATTTTTCTCTTTTTCAACTTTTTGCGGCTACAGCATCCCTGGTGCGTACTTGCATTTTTTTTTCAACTACTTCAGTTGGGATCGTAATGGCAGCAAACGGAGTTGCTAATTGACAAGACGACGCGTGTCGAGAGATCTAGATTCGTGTATAGAGGTAAGAATTCTTGGGAGTTGACTTTAGTCATCTCGACGCTTTTGGTAATCTTTTACGAGGGCACATATAAGAGAGAGAGCACTTCAAGTTTTGTAAGTATACTTTGACGACTACTAGTATTCGACCACACCATGTGACTGACGGATACAAGTTGTCGGTGGTACATAACGTGTTTATATAAAATTTAGATGAGGCACGCGTTAATTGCCTGCATAAATCTGTCTTTGGTAAAAAAAAAAAAAAAACTTTAGAGCTGCTGCGATAATTAAAGACTGTTACGAAGACATTACTTATAGACTAGTTGTATGTCTATGTTGTAAGTATGTGTGAGTATGTGTGTGTGTGTGGGTAAAAAATAAGCGAGTTGATTATAGCAAACAAAAACTTGCTGTGCATAACAAACTTTGATGTTTATAGTTTGATTAACGTTGTTAGAACTCGCGATACGACGAGCATTGAGAATTGAAAGAAACAAAAAAAATAAAGTATTTACGAGTTAAAAGCTTTTTGCTACAGCAATATGCCTGGCATATTCGTATATTATCGCAAGCACAATGTTTAGCGTTGACTATAAATTAGCATGTTGAAAGAAAATTTACTTTAAAAATTTTTTAAAATATAGAGGAAAATGAATTGATAAAATATCTTATTCAATCCGATTCGATAATAAAATGAGGGTCGAAAATATTATTATGTTCAAAAGTGAGAAGAAACGTCGAAAATCATATTGCGGAGAAACAAGCGCAAATTACTTGAGTGCTGTTATAACCACGAGATGGTGGCGTCGGTCGTCGAGTTCGTCTATTAATTCGTTAGCTTTACGAGGCGCTCGCTATTTAAGAGGGCCATTAATTCGTGGCTCTCACAGCGTGTATACTCTACCACCTTCTTCCTTCTTTAGAGTATCTCTCTCTCTCTCTCGTGTCGGCAAATTGTTGGCTTTCTGGCCCGTAATTTTCTTCCGCTTCCTTTGCATAGTGTGTAGAGGAGGGAGCTGCCCTTATCGGCGCCTACTGCAAATATTTCAGACGTTTTGCCGTAATTATGCAGCTATTTATGATACGCCGCGCCAAATACGCTCGTAAACTCATGGCTTCAGGTCGTTAAATTTTTTACGCGCGAAGAGCACGGCGGCTCAATAGCGGCTCGTCGCACTCGTAAATAATTTTATCCAAGCTTTGCGAAAATTAATGCTACTGCATTATCCACGTACTAGCAGATCGTTCGATGAATTTTTTATTATCCTTTTTTTTGGTATCTTTATCAGGATTAGTTGGATAGAGATCTGATTGTGTGTTTTCAGTTTTATTGAGAATTTAATAACTGCTGAAATTTGTATGTGTATGCAATATAGAAAATGTATGTTGTATAGTAAGATTGAGAAGTTATAGTTATCCTGGGAAAATTATGAATAAGGTGTGCTCGATATTATTACACTTATTTTGCTGTAAGTGGAGATAAAACGTATAAGATGTTATGCAATATCTATAAACTATTATGACAACTATTAGAAATATGTATCGAATTACGTATTCTAATCTAATAAAATTTATATTTTTATTGTAACATTGTAAAATATAAGTTAATATGCATACTTACTTTTTATAATCATGTAAAGTAAAAAATAATTTAAATAAAATATGATTCTTTTTGCAGAACTACTAAACTCTTATTTAAAAGAATCATAATTAAAAATACACATTCATTTAACATAAAGAAAACAAGATATTGAAATGAAAATTTATTTTCCCAACACGTTATCAATTACAAAAAGAAAGCATACACTACCAAATTTTTAGCCGACTGATGCAGCAGCAGCAGCTTGCTGTGCAATAGGTATTATACGAACGTACTCACTTTTTCACAAAACATCCTATCCCCCTAGAACACACCCTCCTACTATTCCTTTTCTGTACAAATTATGTAAATCCGAGCCAAAGAGAACCAGACCAAAAGTAATATAGTGGAACCCAACATCCTTTATACAAACGTGCCCCAACAAAAAAAAAAACAGACACTGCGAAAGCGCACACAGTCGTAATTACGCGCGAGGATGCATCAAGCCGCGGGCATTTAATACGTCCCGGCTGTGGATGTCTACTCATATAGTAGTTGGGGGATAGACTCAAAGGGAGCCGAGTCACCGAGTCAACCCCCTTCCAAAAGGACGATGGTAGTGATGCTGGTGGTGGTGGTGGACATGGGCGTCTGTGGCCTTTGATGGCTCACTTTGTGGTGAGCCACATTGGTCAGCGAAGCCGTTTGCTCTAGCCACCGACGCGTCCGGAAACCGCACGTGTGCGTTTGTATATGTACACTATTGCTAGATAGTAGTGCTGCGTTTTATCATAGCTATAAGCTACAGGTGTGATGAATTCGATGGGAATTCATTTGGAGACATTGTCACTGCTTTTTTTAGGTTGACCGAAGGGATAGTGGTTGTTGCTAGTCTGACAGTTTTTTTGTTTGTTTTGCGAAAGCTAGGGGGAATTGGTGCTGTTATTGGATTTTCATCTTGACTGTGTTGCTTTATTAAAAAAGGGAAAAGTAAACAAGAAGTACAAATACATGGTATGCAAAAATGAAACATACAAGGGTTGTGTTATTTGTATACTCTTGTTATATTTATTGTATGAAATAAATTTGTAGATTTTTTTTTTTTCGTATTAAGACTATTTTTGTATTTAATAATTTATTGAAAATCTTTTGAAACTGTGTAAATAAAATTGTCAAAATGATCTTTTTATTACGTAACTTAACTGAAATTTTAAATTCACGTACTAGATGGCTGTATAAAATCTTAAACACTCGCAAGGTTTTTGATTTGTATCAGTAAAAACACATTTTTTTAAAATCATATCGTAAAAAATAAAATTTTACTAGACCGTAAAACTTAATGTCTCTATTAAGAGATTTTATTATGTGATGAATTAAAATTCATAAAAGATTTTATCAAATTTCATATCTAGACTGAAAAACATTATGAGTTGGATTAAATACATAAATAAAGCCAAAAATAAAAAAAAAGCTATTAATTATGACAGCATAACTTTCGACCACGTTCTTACAAGGACGATAAATGGAACATTATAATGAAGGAGCAATTAGTCTCTGCACGCGGGGGAAAGACAGTGGAAACTGTCAAGATTTCGCAAACAACAGCTTCTCTCGGGATCTTGACAGGTCGATTGGCGCGCCTCTCACTATGCAAATTTCAAGATAATAAGGTACACAAACGAATCAATTATCTTCCCATCTCCATGACAATTACAATGCAACGACGCGTCAGGTAGAATATCGCGAAGGCGAGAAAGATGGTAAGACAGTTTTCTTTTATGTGTGTGTGTGTATATAAGATCGTCACAAATTGCACTTTCACACGGTTGTTGGTAGATAGGTATAGGTAGGTAGGTAGGTATATGTATATATAAATCTTGTATATGCATTCGGCCGGTCATTGAACAAGTTTACGTAAGCGTCTTTGACGAGAAGGGGGTAAGGCTTTCTTGAGAGAGAAAGAGAGAGAGAGAGAGAGAGAGAGAGAGCTTGACAGTATCGATCGACATGCGTTATAAATTTAAACGCTTAATTAGCAGTATGTATGTGCTGTGCCGTGCTTGTATATTATACCTTACGATCGATAGACGTGGTTATTTCTGTCGGTTATCATTAGCATACATAAAGTATATATTCTTGACTCTCCTACCAAGCGTTAAACTAATATTGATTAACATATTACAAAACAATAGCTCTATACGTTAGCGCGTATTATAATGTATATATCTATCGATGTAACATTTTTTTGATTAAACGTGAAAAGAAAAAGAAAAAACAGTTTACACACACACACACACACACACACACACACACACACACACACACACACACACACACACACACACACATACACGTCTTATGTTGAAAGTATATAGAAAATACTAGTTAATCGAGCGAACGTTTATACTTATTGCAATTAATCTTGTATCATTACGAGGACAGCAAGTATTATTTTTCTTATACTATTTGAAAAAAAAAAAATAACAATTTAATTGACAAGCTGATATACACCATACACACATAATGTCGTATTAACTGTAGCCAAAGCCTCATTTCGCATGCTGTCTCAAATTAATTTTCCAAGCGCGTAGCAGCAACAGCATACAGATACACACACATATATACACACATTAAAATTATCCGATTAATAAATATCATTAGGCTTAGATTGTGTAACGCGAGAGAAAAGGCTCTCTCTCTCTCTCTCTCCCTCTCTCTCTCTCTCTTGAACGCGATTCATTACCGATTCGCTAAGCGATAACTCTTAGCCACTCTCTGCTATATAGCACTATAGCACGTTATATTCTAACGCTATAAGAAAGAGAGAGGTATATATTATCTAGTCTTGCATGTGTAGACTATATACATATATATATAAGTGTATATGCGCGCACACACACACACTCGGTGGGACGATAATTTTTGCCGTTTACATCTTGCCAGCAGCTGCCTCTCGCCGCCAGCGGTGGTGGTGGTGGTGGTGGTAGCAGCAGCGGCAGCCCGGGCCTTCTCTTTCTCGTGGATGCCGTGTGCACGATGAAAATAAAGTGTAATTGAGTTCGCGAGATTTACAGCACCTGAGAGCGCGCGCGCGTATATATATGTATCCGTACAGGGCATAAATCAACCCGCCTGCACACAGCTCTTTCTCTCTCTCCCATTACATCTACCGCGAGAAAAGACTGCTGGGACGTCAAGACAAAAAGTAACGGCTTGCAAGGAGATTGGGTCTTACTCTTTCTCACTAACACCGTATACTAGCATATCAGGACTCCAGCCGCAACTTGTTTGCATTATGTCATTACACAATATTTTATATATCGGAGAGTCGGCGGGGCTATACGTACATTATGCCAGCCGCATGTCAGGGCCTCTCCCCGCAAACAGACTTGTTCCAAGCCGTGTGCGGTGAACATAAATTTCAATAAGCGCGTTATTTATCATTGCGCGTGCCCGTAGAGCCACCTCAGCTTCGCGCTCAACTCATGACTCTCTCCTCTCTCTCTCTCTCTCTCTCTCTCTCTCTTTTTCTTACTCCCTTCGTATGTCGATATAAAGAAACTTTCACCTCCTGTATGCCTTATAGTGCGGACAGGCTATATCAGCACCGCACTGCTGCTGCTGCTGTACCGACAAGCCATCTCGTATAGACGTGCCGGCTTATAATTGAAAGATCGTAATCGGCTGGCATTGTACAGTATAGTTGACGTTGGGGGACGTTGTTGAAAATACCGCCGCATTGCTCGTTATTGCATCCCGCAGGACTATACGAGGAGAACGCCAGGGGGTTATAATATACCCTCGTGCGGTAATTTTTTCGCCTGACGCAAGGCGATTTCTCGCTTGCTATATTAAGAGACACAAGGCTTGTGTGTATGTGCTTGCATGAGCTTTGTAAGTGGGAGGCTTATTAATCGCGGTGGTTGTGGGTAACATGGATAAACTTGCTTCCGCATTCCTTCTGTCTTGCCGATTTTGTATGGTTCGTTGAATCTCTTGGTAAAATCGGCGTGCAAAGTCATTGTCACTTGCTTGACTTGCTTTTTACTCGCGTGTGTCTTTGGAATTTTAATGAGGCTATATATTTTTTGTAACTACATTTAAAAAATATAAGCTCTTTCAAGAAAAAATTTTAATACAATAATTTTTATTAAATAAATAATGCCATGATTATAAATATTCTAGATGTGTGTAGTGACACTTACTAACGTTCGTGTTGTAGTTTAATTTTCAGGCGTTCACAAATTACGTAGCAAGATTAACAGTACAATCACGTGGCGCCTAATAAAGGGGAAGAAAGAGAGAGAGAGAGAGAGAGAGAGAGAGAGAGAAGTATGTTGGGTGTCGGTAATGGGAGCATTCACGCCAATCCCATGTCGAAACGCATCTGCGTCCCTTGTACGGCGTCATTTTCCAGGGCGCTGACGTCTATTGTCAACGAGCACGTAACTACCAACGACGACTCGCGCGACTCCATATACGCTCTCTCATTCTCTCACCACCAACCAGTGTTACTGACCCTCCACTCGACTCCATATATCGATCTCCATTAGGTGGCGTGACGTCGTTGCCGAGGAGTATGTGGTCTCCCGTTGTTGTTGTTGTTGTCGTGTGTGTATATATACAGTCGCTGGTTTGCTCTGGAGACGTCAAGAAACAATTCAGTCTCAACCGACAGCCTGTGGGTTGCTTTTACTCCTATTAACGACACGGGACACGATGAAAGTTCAGGAATAAATGGCTTTTAAACAGGCCTGCACGAGAAAATTGAAATGGTCTTGTAGCCGATATGAGTGGAGCAACCGTCTCGCTGGTCAATTTAAAGGAACACCCACATTTACTCGAGTAGTAAATTTTATTAATTTAGCCTTAGATGTACCAAAGATGTTCATTTTTTAGAAATTATTTGGTGCAGAGATAGACGGATAGTTTCTTAATATGACTAACAATTAATTCACATATTTTTGGAAATGACACTTTGATGCTTTTCTGATTTGAAAGATTTATGCGTTTTTTGAACTAAACGTATAGTGCATTTGAACTTGAAGGGAAACCTTTATAGAAATAAATGAGTTCCCATTGAATTTAATTTAATAAACTTTTGCATTTCTTTCAGGAAATTCAGGGTACATGCAGTCGATGAGTAATGGTATGTGAAATGACTCAGTTTGTTTTCCCACGTACATGTACAGCGAGTGTCAATGCGCTTACTTTCAAATTGTTTTCGTCTAAGACCAGAGAAAAATTCTAAAAGTAAATTACATTTAAAGTACATTTCATTGTTAACATTAAACTGCTATTAAACGGTATAAATCGTTTGAATTAAAGAATTTCAAATAAATTGCTTTTATTTTATTAGATAAACTTTTTTTTTTAAAAGCTTATGAAATAAATTAATCTATTAAAAGATGAATACTAAAAAACATTTATTTATTAATAATTGGTAATATGAATAATTTATTTACTGACTTTTATACTTTTAGTATAAGTTTTTTTTAATGCTCAGCACCCATGAGATTTAAATAGGATTAATTAAACTCGAAGTAGATTGTAGTAATAAGAAACTGAAGACCACCCCTGTCGATTGCCATTTTCGAATTACTCGCTTACTTAGCAAAGCTAATCAGCCGACGAAAAATAAAACGACTATACGTGATCGGTAGCAGAGTTCCGAAAAATCGTATAGTGAGGTGAACCAAAGAAATACTGAAAGGTGGTTTTCATATTCCCTTGTACGAGATAGCAGTATTGTAATTTATTCAGAGCCTAAGAGTATATATAAGAGCTCATCGACTTGAGAGTCCGCGCTGACGCACGTAGAGCCATGGAATCCTGCGGAAAAGGCCATTCTCATTAGATTTTTTGCCGATCAACCCGATCCCTCCCCTTTTATCCCCTTGCTTCTTTTCTTTCCTTTACCACCTCGTTAAAATTCAGATAAGACCGCGAGCGGTTGGGAGAACAAGTATCGTGACCAGTCTGAAAAAGGATATATACAGAGAGAGAGAGAGAGAGAGAGAGAGAGAGAGAGAGAGAGAGAGAGATGACGATGGCGGCAGCGAGCCGTTCTACAAGAATGCATGTATTACAATGAGGAAGCAGTTTCAAAGATATCTTCGGGAATAAGGTGAGCTAAGCTCAGTAGAGCTTTTCTTGCTCTATTATACCGCAAGGCTTAGACCTTAACACTTGCAGGCAAAGTCCTTTAAATTAGCTCTTCCTTATCGAAGCGGCTCTTCTGGTCTTTACACCTTCGGACGAACTTTGCTCATCAATGTCTCATCTGCGTTACAACCAGAACAATGAAAACTTTAAAACTTTTACTGCTTCTTGACACGAAACATATGTAAGAATTTTACCATTTTAATTCGCTAACGCGCATAAAATGCCCTTCTATTACTATCACTGATATGTAGCAAACAGTAAGACATCGGTATATTACTTCAAAAAATTAAATGATGTAAAAATTTAAAAGTCCATACATCTAAATAGAGCGTTAAATAATAGCAATAGAGCTTCAATCTCACTTATAAATCTATTTAAAAGTCAAAACTAATATTGTATCGTATTTATATTTTTCAATAGACTCTAAAGCAGCGTGGCGATCATGTATTGGGCCTTTGAAAAAATAAAAGGGATTCGATAGAGTATAAAAGAAAAGAGTATCGAGTGTGCGATTAGTTCCACGTTTAACAGTTCGATAAGGTCAAAAGTCACGACGAATCAAGGCAATCGATATTTCCCTCCACTAGCTCTTAACACGCCGTCGCGCAACCACCACCACCATCACCACCAGCACCGACCGCTTGGACATTGGAACAAATCGATTCTTTCAGCAAGCGATTATCGCCGACAGATATCTCCCGGTCTCTGTTTGCTAGCTCGCTTGGCCCGGTTACACACGCGAGACCCTTTTATAATCGATTTTCCCGCCGAGCTGGCAGCAGATCACGTGTTTACTCTCTCTCCCTTTCTCTCTCTCTCTCTTTCTCGCTTGAAATTCGCCAGACCAGGGTTAAAATAAGGCTTTGCGCTCGTGTGCTGTCCCTTACTTGAGGCGGAAACAAATGGCAAAAAAAAGGTGTAGGTACACGCGCGAATGCACACGTAGGGTTTCGACTTGGAGAATTAGCAATCGTAATCTCGTTAAAGTCTAGGATGATGCCAAAAAGACCCCTTTCAACGATCTGAAATTGATTTCTTTTGATGACAGAGAAATCCACTTTGGACGTAATCGTTTGAAAATTTTACTCACAAAATTAAGCTGGTTAAATTTGATGAAAAGAAAAAAAATAATCAATTGTTCAAATACAATTTTTGCATCTGAGTGTAAATTCGAAAATAAAATGTATCGCTGATATTGATTGTTAATTGTATTCCATATATGAACCGAAATTAAAAATACTATTAATAGTAATAATGATGATATTAATAATAATAATAATAAAATTTATTAAAAAATCATTTCGCACCGAGCAAACAAAGCATAAAACACGTAATCCAAAAGTGCACCGACAGAACAAAGTTAAGCCTCAGGGTCTAATCTCTTTTCTCTTGACAAAACAAGACTTCATCAAGATTTTCTACACATCACACACGCGCCCATAAACAGCGTGCTCATGTCGACAGTGTGACAGTGATGGCAACACCATCAGCGACGACTCGCGGGAATCAATGCATCACAGAAACATCTGTCAACCCCCCTGTATGTGTGTGTATGCTTCAGATCAATCGAAGAGAAAATCGAGGCTCAGCTGCAAGTTAAAATGATGCAAGAAAACTTAAGAGAAGAAAATGAATCATAGGAGCACAACTCGGTTTGCGCAGTTAGTCAAAGGTAATGAAGGAGCAGCAGTAGGAGAAGGGCGAGGTCAAATAACAAAGTGAGAGCTCTTTCGCGCATATGGAGAGGTAAAGGAAAAGAGAGAAAAAGGCACGGGCGTGGGGTATCGACATTAATCACCATCCCGAAAGCAAAAGAGAGAGAGAGAGAGAGAGGAGAGCAAGTAGTAGATAGCCGTCGAACGTGGGGCGCGCAAGGTGAAGGGGCTTGCCAAGTCGCGAGTGAGAGAGTGAGAGCGCCTTGATAGATGGTGGTGATGAATGGCTCCGTGACGGCAAGCGATCCATCATCTCGTGGGGTGGTGGTGGTGGTGGTGGGAGCGTCAGACGCCCCCCTCTACTTGACTTCCACTGGCATCGCTCGTTTCCTTGCTCACGCTCGGCTTCGCGGTAGTTTCGCGAGCGCCTCACCTCTCCGAAACTGCGCGCCCTCGTGAGGGGTACCTCTGGCATGCGCGCGTTTCGTGCTTGCTCCATGAAAGGTGTATTTATATATATACGTATATATATTGTGCGGAGCTTGCCCTCCTAATTTATCATCCTCGCGGACGTCGAGAGCCACTGACTTATGCGCCTTGCGCGGCTGCTTGCACTCTCACTTACATACTCTGTACTTGACGTCCGGGCTGTCATGAAGCTTGACAGCCCTCGGAAGCAAGGTATTAGCACTAGCAGCAAGCTAAGATGTACTCACGTGAACAGAGGAGTATGTATAAGCTGTGTTCAAGGTCTTGTTATTAGCTAATGATTTTCCACCAGATTCTGTGTTATGGTTTAAATAATTTATAATTTACTTTGTATTAGCTTATACATCGAATTTAAATGCAGCCCCCTTGCGTAAAGGCGATTCGTCTCGGAAACCTCTTTGCGCTATAAAAGGCATCATCAATTCTTTTGCGTTCTCTGGCCTGTGATCGTCGTCAGAGAAGCGAGGGCATACATACATGGTTCTTTTCCACATTCCGGCAACGGCTGTCGAGAGCAAACGACGCAGAAGTGATCGATTGAAGCTACACGCGAGACGTCAAGTATTACGCGCAGTCATGCTCGCGATGAATCGCTCCCCGCGACCTCGGGCTCCACCGATCCTTCATCGATTGAACGCTTGCCGTACGGTCTTTCAACCCCTTTTTTTATATATCTTGGGATGATGATCGACGGGAGCTGTACGGCTCTTGGCATTTTACGAAGTTAATCAAGTTTAGCTCAAATCATCAATTTTCAGTCTTATCGTTCTTTCATGTTACGTTATGTTGTGTGTCTCGAGCTCAGTCAGGTTTGAAAAGTGAAGAATCCTGAGTTTGGATCGTATGAAAAAAAAGATCGGTGCGAATTTTTTTTTAAATATGATGTATCTCAATATTTGAATTATTTCAAAAGCATATAACCATTTTTTTATGAATTACGTATAATAGTAGTTTACGTTGAAAAAAAATATAGTTAATATTAATGATTGTTGTAACCAGCCATGATCTTGAAAATTTAGAAACATAGAAGGTAAAAAGTAAATGGTAGACCTCGTGAAATCATATAAAATCATCACGTACCTTATCCTAATTGGCGCATACTTTGCAAAATTTATACGGTCAATTACTGAGGACTGATAATAAAAAAGTCATGCAATTATTTCCTGCAATTTGGCAAACTCGACGGTTTGATCAAAATCAAAAGTTTTCCTGGCAAATTAAACGTATCTCCCGCAGACTTGTTCATTCCGTTGCAACGTTCATTAAACAAAAAGAGCATTTATATATACTCATGTCGAGAAACACGAGATCCAGAAAGGAGAAAAAAAATGGTAAAGAGAATCCCAAGGTATCCTTATTTTTTAAAAAAGCGACGAAAAATCGCCGACACCGAGGTATCGAGCAGAGACGGCTGCTCGTTAATTCACACCAGATCTCGGGTTTCGCATTAAACGTTGGAGAGCACGCGCGAATTACACAACAACGGCATCGCTTCTCTTATACCAAAGGTAAATGTAGCCGCTTGCGCGCGTTTAGTGATTAATCGGCTACCCCCTACTACCACTTTTTTCAAGATGGAGAGGAATGCTTAAAAAGGTATACACCCCTCTCTTTTTGAGTCTCACGCGTATGTAAGGCGCGTAAGTGGTATCAAGATGCCAGGATACGTGTAAAAAATGCTTATTCGACGCAATTACGTATATGTAGTACCTTCTCGTATAATTATTCCCAAGCGTACGATTATTGTTGAGAGGATACAAATGAGTACACACGTAGTCGGTGTTTTCAATAAGCTACTCTCTTGTACGTAAGTATCGGGCTTTGAAAATTTCAAATTGTTGGATTCTAGTGAATTGATGGTTGAGGAAGATTTTATGAACTGATGTTTCCGTTCTTATCAACATTTGATTAATTGATGCCTTTTTTTGGTTGCTTGCCGCGTGCTTATTAATTTAGTTCCTGAATTTTAAATGGTAGCTTGTCATCGCGCTTTTATCACCAGCTCAATTTTGAAATAACTTGAGATTCACGTAAACTGATCTACCCTTGAATTTGACATATTAACTTTTTCGGGATCATAAATTTTGTCACAGGAAAGACATCTAAATATTTTTTTAGAGAGATGTTATTTTTTGATTTAGTATTCCGGTCTTTTCTAAAGTAACTTTAAAAATATTACTACCTTTGCATGCAAAAGATATAAATCAATTTGAAATAATTCAAGTCTATATTCAAGATATATTCAACAGATTTAAATATGATAGTCTAATAATTTTTTAAAAATCATTACACTTACCATTCTTCAAAAACTAACAAGTTCAATGAAGATTTTTACAAAATCTAAATATACTATAACACCATAATCAGATGTGCATTACCATTCTTTCTTTTTTCTTTATTCATCAGTCTAACTAACTACAATCCCTGCTGCAAAATCGAAAAGTAGCTTAACCGTATAAACGAAACGATCTGGTGTTTGAGCGGAAAGCAAGAAAAGCGATTACGCAGCTTTCGACGCCGCGGGGTGTAAAAGCGAAGGCGCGATAAGTATATACATGTACACGCGTCGGAGAGTGACAGGTTGTGGGTGGTGGTAGCGGTGGTGTAGTCCCGCAGCGCGCGCGAGCAACGGCTTGTCGAGGAGACGCAATCCTTCTTCGTCGTTGCGTGCTTCTTTAGCCGGGGCCGGGGCTGATAAAGCGACGGCTGTGGCTGCCACTGGCTTTATGGACGTGGAGTAAGATTGATATTGCGGAGGCCGTATATATATATCCCAGGCTGACGCGGTATTTTGGTTGTCGAGACGTGCGCGCAGCTCTGATAGAGTGAGATGTTGAAGAGAAGACTGCTTTTGCTTTATCGGTAGATTAATCGATTCAAACTTATATTAATGTAGAAGAATTGAAAATAAGTGTATAATAAATTTATAGACGAGACTGTTTTGTATAAGATGTGAAAACAAACTAGGATCAAAATAAAAATTATAAATGATTTAAAAAAAGAAAGTAAGATAAAAATGGGCTTGAAATCGTTTCATTAATTTAATCATATTAGACACAAAAGATTTTATTGATCATAAAGATACATCACGATCACATATTTTTCTTTGAGTCTAGAATTAATCTTCTAGCAGATATATAATTAATTAAACTTTCGTTACAGCAAACAATAAAGTATAAATATATATAAGCAATGATAATGAATATAAAGAACCATTATACAATAACATAAATCATGATGTGTGCTCGCCAATGGCCGAGAATAAGAAAGAGAGAGAAAGAGCAGCCGTCATCGACGGTAGTGCGCAATATATTTTTTATAAAGTAAAATGAAGATTTACGAGTTTTGACTCACTAATAAATTATTGACACTATATCGTAATAATTTTTTTTTTTATTTTACAGAGAAGATCACAATAAGAAAAAAAATTTAACATGTGAGAAGAGAGCGCGTTAACATTGCCAGTCAGACACGTGCAGTAGGCGCGTCGGAACAATAGCAGCTCCAACAACAACAAAAAAGCGCAAGAGGAGAGCAAGAAGCTTGCACTGAGAGTTTGGTCTGTATACATGTTAACGAAAAAGGAAAGGAACGCGTGGGATAAAAGAAGCAGTAAGAATATAACAAGCGCCAGTATGCTGGTGTATAGACTGAAAAGAAGGTATGATAATACTGCGAGCCGCGACACGTAAAGGTATTACTCCGCACAATTGGTTACTTGATTCCGGGCTACAAAAAAAATTTCTACTTTATCGAGTTTCCAGCGGATGTCAGATATTGTGAATGTCTCTTCTAAAATCTTGTTTTTTTACGATTAAAAAAACTCATTGTTTATAAGATCATGGCCAGAGTCCATGTTAATACTCTTAAGCCAACTCACAAGCTATTGTTATTATTTGTCTTCGTGGGTATTTAGAGTAACAAGAGAATCGATAAGTAGGGCATTAGATTCGCGTCTATATTCTTGCGCACCTATAGTCATTCTCTCTCGCGATCTAATGGAAAGGCGATTAGCAAGCGATTAGGCGCTACGAACTCAGAAAAACCTCTTGTGCAATTAGCTTCATTGTTCAACTGCACGGAGCCTGTTACTTAACTTTTCTTAACCCACCTGCTTTTCTCCTTCTCCTTTTTTTTTTTATCAAGTTTGTAAGATCGACACCAACTGACGCGAGTTTTTTTGTTGCGAACGCAGCAATAAGCCGTATAGAACTTCATTCGAGCCATTTAATGCCACCATTCTGCAACAATAAGCATTCAATCACACGTTATCGACTGCATCATCGGTAATTCTGATTTGAGAGCTTGGGTGTACCACAGCTCTTTTTTCAAGGACCTGGTAAAACTATCTCTCTCTTTCGTACTCGCCCACTTCTTATCCCGCGATTCCGTTCAATTGAACCCTTCTTGCTCGAGTTTTCGCTTAGGAAGGAGAACTCTGTGCTCGCCGATAATTCTCAATCCCGACGATTTGTTTTTCCTCTCGAGCAATTTCAGCGGCATGCACTCACTCGCGCAAAAGCGTAAAGCAGATAAAGAACGAGAGAAGAGAGAAGAGCAAGTTAGAGGAGTCAGACACATATATAGCTGAGCTAGTAGAAAAAGAGAGAAGAGGAGGAGAAAGCTAGTCGCGTGCAGTCTGCGGATGAGTTATGGTTGCTATTTGCCGTCGCGTATTGAAACGCGCTGATGTATGACCGTGGGATGGAGGAAGAGAGAAAATAAGAGATAGGGTGAAGCAAGGCAGCCGTAGCCGCAGCAGTGCTGGCGGTGCTAGTGGCAAAGAGCAGTCCAACGGGTCTTTAGTACTCTCTTTCTTCCATTTCTTTTCCGTCATCCCAACCGCAGTAGTAGTGCACGGCCTGTTAATAACGGCGAGGATGAACGAACTGTGTGAACACATACATGTATGATGATCACACACACTACACAAGAGGCCAGATGCCGCTCCTCTATTGCTTTATATATACCAAACAGCCTCGCCGAGAGCTAGCTGCCAGTGTTTTGCCTGGCTGCCTTTACCCTCTCACTCTTTCTCTTTTGTGTTTTATTGCGAGCGATACATCAGTCGCCCGCCGATGCTTCACGTTATTGATGCATCGCCGCCGCCGCCAGCGCTTTTGATGGACGTCGATCTTTCGATAGACGCATCTCTTTCTGCTACTCTCTTTGCTACTGTATGTCTGATGTATTGTTGAAATTTTTCTTTTCTTTTTTTTTGGTTTGACTTGGATGAAACTTTTTACCAAAAAGATGACAGTCACTTTTTTTTTAGAAAATTCATGAATTTAGACTCTTACAGATGTGAGAGTAATTTAATAATCCAAAAAATTTTTTTTAGATGTCTTCCCTTTTTTTTGTTTCTTATATAGGTGCAGTAAAGTGAAATAGTATTATTAACTCACAAGTATTAGATCATATATTTCATAAAAATGTAGCTCATCATCTCTTGATTTTTAAAACGTGATAAAAAAAATAATGTTTGGTATCCAAAAAGAGTTTTTATAGTTTAGAGAACTTACCTATGTTGGGGAGTGATTAAACATAAACAAACTTGGACAACCATGACGTTATCATATTTCAATTTGAATTGAAAAATGTTAACAAAAAAAAAAAAAAAGATCTCTTGAATAACTATTATTTTAATTGCAATAATAGCTAAATACATTCCTAACATCTATCTCTGTACTTTAACAATGTGGCAGTTCAAGTTATTAGTGTGTAAAGCAAATGAGGTGAATAATTGTGCAGTAAATAACGCTTTGGGTCTTTTGGAGCTTTGAATATAACCAGCTGGGCGAAAGTTTGACTGACGTGCACGAAATCCAGCTTGCTAGGCTTGCTCTCTCTCTCTTTCTCTCTTTTGCTTCAAACCCGTTGCTAAAGTGCATTGTATGTAAATGCGGAAGTAAATAATGACTTGTTGACGTCACAAAGCATCATTGAACCTTAGAGTAAAAGCGGCCGCAAGAGTTCGGCCCACGGGCTTCGTCCCATAAACTCATCTGGTGAACACGAGAGAGAGAGAGAGAGACCGACGTTACGTATAATGCCTTCATTGTTCAGTGGGCGGCAGAAGGGGATCATGGAAAAGGAGGGATATAGCGATCTGGATAATCGCACGATATTCAGTCCCCTTTTGCGTGTAAATCGAAAATGACTCGACTTGTCGCGGCTATGTTAACGACGCTTTTATTTCCCGTTGACACATACATGTTAAAGGAAAAATGAACGACTTGCTCTGGGTCGTCACGTATAGTATAATGTAAGTTGCGTCACAGAGACTTTGAGAGACTATTGTTTTCGAGAGTCAGGCGTTTATAAAGATGTCATCTGAGTTCTAAATATAATATATTATAAATAACCTTTAAATACCTGAGAGGAGCGGGTAAAGTATATAGTGTCATTTTTAAGCTAGATAAACTAGCAAAGGAGATTTGTTAGATACAAGACTTTTCGCTTTTACGAGACACTGTAACTCGAATATCTGCAAAACTTGTTCTAAGTGTCAAGTATAATTATAAATAAATATAGCGAAGTACCAGCTGTCAAGTTATATATTAACGTGCTAAATAACAAAGTCATAAAACGATGGCAATAAACAATAAATACCAAAATATATACTTGATTGGCAGAAAAACACTAAACTCCTCTTCCCCCCGTTTCTGACCTGCTTTAGCTGTCAAATCCGATGAAATCAAGAGGCGTGGAAAGAAGTGAGCGGAATATCGGAAGCTAAGCGGCTATACACACGTCTGGCAGCAGTAATTCAGACCACCACCACCAATACCACTACAACAACAGCTAGCTAGAATATTCGAATCACGCAATGTGGCGAATGATAAACTATCAGCAGGCGCATCTAGACGTCCCATAACTCAGCACACACTCACACACATCTATATATATGTATATACCAGAGTTCTCTCTCTCTCTCTCTCTCTCTCTCACTCGTCGCGGGCGTGAAAACAAATCATCATTTATATAAAAAGAAAAAATATGTATAAGATAAAGGGATCGAAGAGCAAAACAAGGGGGTAGGGAAAGAACGTTTCGAGAATAAAACATGTATATATACATACACAGGCTAAGGAGGCGTCGCTTGCTTGCTTGCTTGTTGGGCGACTTTCGTTACTAATTGAGATTCAGCGGGCCGCGTAATCGCTCGAAATAACACGAATTCCAATCTGAGGAATGGCCGGGAAAAATATGGCCGGGGCCATTCATCGTCGTGGTAAAATCACCGAATATTTCACTGCCGTGGCGGCTGAGCAGAGAAGAAGAGAGAAAAAGAGAGAGGAAGAGAAGAACTTCTCCTCTTCTCTTGGGAGCTGCCGGCGCCGGACCGGGAAAAAGAGCGAGCTAACACCAGGTCGGGAAAGAGGGATATGGAAGAAAAGAAGAAGGAAGCCCGGATCTGTATATCTGTATCCGCGGCTCGCCCTACTCTCTTTCTCTGTCTTCGTTCCACCCTCGCGCTCTCGCGACGCGGCCCTCTAGACTGCAGATTTATGCGCCCCGCCTTGCACCGCTGATATCCGAGAACTCACGACCCGCTTCGCTCGTAATGAAAGAAATAAATTTACTCTCCAGGCTTTCCCCTACTCTTCCCTTTACCACCACTTCTCTCTCTCTCTCTTTCTCTTTCACCCCGACGACGACGACCGTGGCTTTCGGGCCTGGAGGCATCGTGGGGGTTTTGTGAACCGCGGGGGGAATCCCCGACCAGACAAGAGGCGCGTATATACACAACTTTAAAGTTTCTCCGGAGCTTGCTTGCTCTCCATCTTTTTCTCGGTCGCTGATGCTACGCTTGCTTCCTCGTGTTATTCGACACATGCGAGGTAAATTAGACCCTCGTAAAAGAGCTCTTAATTGCTTTTCGCTTATATCTCAGCACCGCACGACCGCGCGCCGGAGGCTGCTTCTGCTTCCCTCTACCCTCGCATACAACTTAACTCTTTGCGCTCGAGATTTCTCTTTTTATCTTTCAACTTTTTGGGGACGCGGTTATTGCTCGTGGCTATTTTAATTTTTCAGATGCTTGTAAGGTTGCTGCTTACGACTGAGATGCTTTTATGATTTTAGAAGATTGATATGCATTTGGATCTAAAGTAAACGATATATAAGAAAATAAAGTTGATCGTTAAAAATAAAATTAAAATTATGCTGAAATTCTAAGAGTTTTTGTTTGAATTTTAATAATTACGTTTTACTGTACCAGAAATGTCAGATCAAATTTTTATAATATTGGTTGACAACAATGATAATTTGCACAAGTGCCCGTAGCTGTTTATAAAAAGAAATAAAGTATTTTTAGGCCGGTGCTAAAATTTTGTTTGGTAATTTTTTTTTAAATATTTAATTTTTCTATGAATTATATTTGTATATTTTATCACTCAATGTCTACGATCTACAATAAACTCAATATTTATAAAAAGTTTTCGAAAGTCATTAAAAATCAAGAACAACATATCAATTACGAATTGATCTAATTATTATTAACCTTGAGAGCAGTAGGATTTTAGAAATTGTAAAAGCCCAGCTTTTCTATTAAAAAGTTAGTATTTAATTCGATTTTATTGTAAAAAATTATGTTTAAATTATTAGTATTATAACTTAATTGCAGGAAAAGAATATAAATTTTTTAATTTTTATCATATTTAAACCATATTTACTTGGCCTAATTTATTTCATATATATTACATATTTAAGATTTGTTTAATCAAAAATTGTTTTATAATTTTTTACATAAATTTTATCAGATAAGTAAAAGTGTATTGTCCTACTGTAATTTTGAAGTATTAAAAAAATTTTAACTAGTTATTATTTAAATTATTCAAAATTTTAATAAAATATTTCTTGAACGTTATATGACTTATTATTTAAATCTATAGTTGCGTAAATTTATAATCTTCAAAGAAAATTATTAAATACGAATTATCGTAAGATAAATCAGATAAAACCTCGTCAAGATAATCAGTGTTAAATCAATATCTTCTGAAAAAGTCAATAACTTTGCCACTGATTGATTAAATAATCGTAATTAAACAATATCAAAATTTATTATAAAAAAGATATTGATAATACCACAGGATATTATCAATCAATATTTGAAATTAAAAGTTACAATTTAAAACATTAACAATAAATATAACATTTAGGATCAGGATGTAGGATGTAATAAAAATGTAAAAATGTAGACATAAAAAGAAAATTTTGTGATTCTACAAACGTGTTTATTAAAGCGGTATGGAAACTCAACGATATTTACAAGTCGTATGTACAGTGCTCATGACATAATTATACGTGTAATATTCAATTACATCTCGCAAGTATAGATTCGAAAGGCTTACGAGCGCGCGCTATCGCTCGCCGTCGCTCGACCGTACGCATAATGTATCGCATGCCTATAACCGAGCCTCGAAAGACGTAGCAACATTCTTATCTTACATCACGTGTGCTTCGTTATACGAAACCAGATGGAGGAAATACTTGCTGGTCCATAGCGCGTAATTTTTGTGTTTTCTCGCACACTAACATACACACACACTCACATTCTCACTCATACACAAACACACATACGCACATGCACGTACAATATTATATTCTCTCTCCGGTTTGCGAGAATCGCAAATAAATTAAACACTATATAAATTATAAATTAAGATCATTCCATTAAGGCGTGATCATTTTTGCTTCGCTTGCTTAGCGTTATATATTTTTTAATTTACAATTTTTTTTCAATATAAATCTTGACAACATAATAATAAAAATAATATTAATAATAATTAAAAAAAAAACGAAATTAATTCGTATGACTTTACCGTTTTTAACAACGGACTCGCTAAACTTCGAGAGAACGGTACGATATCACAGTTATATGTTGCGGACAAAGAGTATTTCTCTCCATCGAGAGAAGATTCATCGAGAAAATTTTGCTTAGCAGCAACTATTCTTGACATTATTTTTTCTTTTTACAATTTGTACGCTCCTCGTTCAACGTAAAGTACAATAAATATATGTGAAAGAACAAAAAGAGATGGGGGGATAATAGATGTCGCTCATTTATCTATTTTACCGCGTGAACAAATGAAGAGTTAGAGAAACATGAAACAGAGAAACAAAGTACAATTGGAAAACTGAAAAAAGTAACTTAATAAAAAAAAAAGAAATAATCGCAGTCAGTCAAAAAGTAGCTTAAGGTAAAGATATGACCGGAAAGAAAAATAAAATAAAAAAAGGAAGAAGTATATCAGCGAAACAAAAGTTCGAACACACAAACTAACATAGTCTTATCAACAAACTTTCAAAACTCCACAAACAACTCGCGTTCTCTCTTTCAAAAGGCAAAACAAATCGAATCAATATATGTATATATCGCAGATATTTCTTCATTATTCTCAGTCTTTTTCTTTTTATATTTTAGTCCCAATGCTTAATTTTATTCTTAATCAAGAATTCCATTAACGGCACATTTAGCACTTGAAATCGCGCTTGCACACGTACACTACTAGTTGGAACTTTCTTAAGGGTGCACCGCTGCACCAATCCTCTGGCCGTAGATCGCATAGGGCGAGTAATATGGTCCAAGAGGGTTGAAGGCGCTGTAGGGTGAGGCGGCAAGCGATGCCGGAAGTGGAGGTCCCGTGGGTGGTTTGCCATAAGGATGGAACCGTGCGCTGAGTGGGCTGAGCGAAGGCGTCGGGTAGGTACCCGCGGAGCTGGTCGCGGCTGCCGCCGCTGCTCTGTGCAACGCTGCCGTAGAGGATAACAACGGATGGGAGTGCTGGCTGGCCAGCAGAGCAGCAGTGGTCGCTGGATCGGTTCCTGGGTTACTGCCTGGACTGGTGTGGGTGCGCAGGTGCTGGAGTAGCTCGTCGGCGCTGCCGAAACGTTTGCCGCAGAACGACTCGCCAACCATCCAACTGCACACGTGTGGCCTGCCACCCGAGGCCGCGGCCGCCGCTGCGGCTGCTGCCGCCGCGGACAGGTGAGAAGAGTAGCTGGCGAGCGAGGGTGGCGGAGCCATCGGTCCCAGGGACGACAGAGCCATCAAGTTGTACTTCTGGTGGTCACACTGGCTGCAGCCGCTAGGGCAAGCTCCAGCTGAACTACCTGCTGCAGCGGCCATCATCATCTGTGCATTGTGCATGCTGTACTGGCAACCGGTGCAGAACGGGTCCTTGCAGACCGGCACTAGGGTCTCGCCACCCGACGGCGTCTTGACGCGCGCATAGCTTAAGTATGGACTGGTGGGTGTGCTGGCTCCTGTCACTCCCGGGTAGCCAAGAAGAGCTGCTGCTGCAGCTGCGTGATGGTGCGAGAAAGCCGAAGTACCAGCGAAAGGTGGCCGGAAAGCTGGGTTGTCAGCGAGCCCGGGTGGACAGCAAAGTGCGTTTGCTCCGAAGGCGCCGAGGCTGCCGGATTTGTACATGGATTGGAGACTGGCCGTGTCTTTGGCGGTTACGTGGCCTGACAGGATTTCCATTCCAGATCGAATGATGGGACTGGCACCACTGTTTCGTG
The DNA here is from genome assembly GCA_030522805.1 of Leptomastidea abnormis. Taxonomy (NCBI): domain Eukaryota; kingdom Metazoa; phylum Arthropoda; class Insecta; order Hymenoptera; family Encyrtidae; genus Leptomastidea; species Leptomastidea abnormis. The sequence goes on along the minus strand of JAPYZE010003881.1, from coordinate 15,655 downwards.
GCGAGGCGCTTGACTTGTCGCGATCACTGCTAGTGGCAGGGGTTCTACGCTCAGCATTACTTGGACTGCTGTTTCTGTTTTGTTGGGCTGGCGAAGCCGATTTTCGACTTTGAGGTGTCGATCGGTTTGCCGATTTTTTCTGACTGTTCACATTGTTGTTGTTGTTATTGTTGTGATTGTGGTTATTGTTGGTTTCAAGCATGTCACTCGCACTGTTATTTGCACTGTCGACTCCACTTGCACTATGTACACTGCTGGCTTTGGAGCCGGGTCGCGAGGATGCCTCGTCGCTCGAGGAGCCGCGTTTTGTCGACACGACATTTGTTTCGTAGGGCTTGAATGCGAGATTCGAAGCGCCGGATGATGGTTTACCGTCGGCAGGACTACTGCGCGTTCGCTCGAGCTTTGCCGCCGGCGGCGAACGAGCGTTTGCAGCTGAACTTTTTGATGACTTGTCCAGTGATGATAGCAACGGCTTCGTTGGTGAGTCTGCGCCGATTTGACTGCATGTCTGGGCTAAAAGAGCCAGTGGACTTTTCTTCGCATCCAACTGTAACCAGATGAGAATAAAGGAACGTTTAGTATAAAAATGTAAATTTTTCTTTCGCGTTTTTAAATTTAATCATAAGTGTTCAAGAAAAGTTGAATGATTTTTTAACCAATTCAATATAAAATTTTAATAAATTTGCATAGAAAAAAATTTTAGAAAATTGTAAAGCCTTTGACAGGAAGATAAAATAACATATTAAAACAAACTTTTTATAGAAGGCAATTAATTTTTAAGAACCAAATAAATGAAATTTCAAAAATTTTGTTAATATTTTATAAAAAATTAACATAGTTTTTCCGTGTATTATAAAAATTGATAAAATGAAAAAAAAAAATAATTAAAACTTGTATCAAAATTAAAAAATTATTTGAATCAGATAAATTGATCAAAAATACTAACCGTTGTTGGAAGCGGAGACAGATAATCCGGTTGGAGATACTGATTGTGTCCCGTAGTCAACATACTGCCCTCTTCGAGCACAACCATTTAGTTATACACAACAGTTTTTCACAGCACAACAACAAAAGAACTAACGTAACTTCCAAAAACCACCTCTTCAGGAACAATAATATCTTTTCGTTTTATTTTATGGATAATATAAAACGAAAATAAATAAAATGCACTAAAGCCACGTTCCACGGTGCTCTGGCAAAGGCAGAATCACTTGCCGTCGGAGTCGTGCGCCTTTTTCTTCTTTCACTATATAATCCACTCCTTTTCTTCTTTCTCTATTCCACCCTTCTCCTTTGTGCAACGAACATGTATACAATCGGAGAGAAAAGTAACTTGCTTGGATCGATGCTGCTGGTGCAGCTACGGAGCTAAACTGACGCGTACCGTACGAGATCCAGGCTAGCAATGCGCGCAGCAGCACAGCCCGTCCCGACGACGGCCTCCGTTACTCTGCTAGAGGCTAGTGACACAGCAGCGCCATCTGGAGCTATCCCCTCAGCTCCCCTCTACGTATAGCTAGGCTAACCTGTCCGACGGAGCAGCCCATCCCCACTACTTCTACCGGCGCAGGTTAGAAGCAGAGAGAGAAGACGCGAGAGAAGTCGTCGATGGAGAGGGAAACGAGCGAAAGGACGGGGGCGGGAGAGGAGTGGCAGGCTTGGTGGGGAGGCATTCTAATTCAACACGCCACCCATGATGTTGGCTCGACGATGACAGCTCCCATCCCGGCTTTGATATTTCACCGCTTTTACGGCCGCCTGCGCCACCCCTCCTCCACCCTCAACTACTCTCCTCGCGCGAAGCCAACCTCCTCTCCTCCTTCCACTGAGCATCCGCTCGTTCCCCTCCGCAGCCTCTTCCTTCCTTCTACTACTACTACTTAAACATTGAGCCCGTGCACGGGCGCGCGACTTCGTCGGTCGTGGATGGCACGTCGTCCTTCCCTCTACATACATACACACACACATAGAGGCTAGAGAGGAACCTGATATTTCGTGCACTCCTGAGCGTGTCCTGTCTTTCTGTCTTCTCTCTTTCCACGCTCGACGTCCCGGCGTCAGCATCTCACAGAGAGAAAAAGAGAACGTGTATATATGTATAAATGATGGGGGCCCCCGTGGCCTTTAATAAGCAGCTTTCAAAATAGAAATGTAATGGGCTGGGGGGCGATGTCAGAAAGAGAGTGAACTCAAAGAGTAGAGGGGAGAAAAGGAGAAGGTGATGCCTGCCTACCCTGCTGCTTGCCTGCGTGTATTATATGTGTTTGTGTCCGTGTGTGTATGTATGTGAGCAGCGTCGACGTACATAACGCGCTACTGCCACTGCTGCTGCCGGCGGGTGATTGATTGCCCGTCGGGCCAACTTACCGACTGCCACAGGCTTTACGAATGACAGCCACTTAAGCGAGGGACGTATATATGTGTGTTTGCCTACAATTTCACCGAAAGCGTTTTAATTATCGTAGCGTGTATGTATGTACAGTTAGTGTTACGCGAGAAGGGTGTGATGAGAAGCTCTCTCTCTCTCTCTCTCTCTCTCTCTCTCTCTCTTGCTTTTTGCTTGCCTATTGCTGTTGCCTTGTGCCTGTCAGAGAATAAGGGTCGAAGGGGTGTATATGAGTATATATGCCTATGGTTTTTGGAAATATGCTGGATAACTAACTCTTGATTTGCTCTTTTAGCAGGATTTGTTAACTTAACATGTTAGATGATTGAATGTGATACTTTTCGTGAGATGTGTTAAGTGTTTTTTTTTCTATGTACAAGAATGCTTTTAAAAATATCTTCATGATTTTTATGTAATCGCTATTTATTTAATTTTCGATTGATTGTACTTTTTTATTATTTATTATTATTATTATCATTATCACTTAAACAATTCTCTTAAAATGGAATTAAAATGACCAAGCTGATTATTTAAAATAAATAACGATTAAAATCATATCAATATTATCAAAAAAAAATTTTTCAATTAACAAAAATTACTTTACAAAGATCACAACTGATTACTCCTTTACTCCTTAATTATAAAATCATATAATCTTACATATCAAGCACTCCTCTTTGATGTCCCCTCTTTCTCCTTCTTTTTCTCATAATGACACAATTCTAAAATACACAAGCAAAAAATTTATACGACGAAAATGAAAGGGACAGCTTGAAGCAAAGTTGGCTAAAAAAAGACAAGAGAAAAAATTAACAGATTGTAATTCAATGTCATTTAAAATTATTATTGCGACGATCGTCAAAAGAAGACGTTACTTAGCTGTGTCTGAATCACTGTACATTCTCAGCAACAGCAGCAGAAACATCAGGAGTAGCAATAGCCATATTATATATTATGCTTCTTGGTATCGCCAATTTACTACCAAGAAAGTCAGCCAAAAAGGCAAGGGATGAACGAGCGTGCTCGCCCGAGGCCAGCTCTCATATCGCTCATCCAAAAGCATCAATTAAACCAAGAAAAATGGTCTCTTTTTTCTTCTTCTTCTTTTTCTCTCTTTCACTCCATAGTTCGGGGTTCTCGCAGAGTGCGCTTTTTCGATCGGCCAGCCAATTATCGAGCCCGCGGCGATAAGTGCCCAGCGCGTCGGTCTTGGTCCAGCCGTCATTCCGTCCCTATGTTCTCTTCCACCTCGTTCCTTTTTCTTCTTCTTATGTGGCGGGTTCCTCCCCACAGCATCGTCGATCAGTGCGGCCGATCTTCAAACGGCGGCTGCTGCGATCCTCGAAGCCAGCTCAAGTCTCTGTGCAGACGCTCATGCACTTTGTGTGTCGGATGAGAGAAGCGAGGCGAGAAAGGAAGGAGGAGATGAAAAGGAGGACTGATGCTACACAAGCGGTGCATTGGAGTAAGAAAAAGATATAGGTGTCCGTCGTCGCCTGGGGAGGACCTTTTCTCCTTCTCTTTTTCTCTCTGTCTCTCTCTCGATCGCTACCGGGCTTTTTCGATACTGCTGCGAGATTAGCAAACGTGTGTGCACGCGAGAGCGGGGACTAAGAGAGGATCTGGTGAGAGAGCCTCTTAATTCCTTTTCGTCTTTCTCCACCTTCTCTCTTTTTATGTCTGCACAACTTTAATTTTTTTTTTTTCTTTTTTAACCTATTCGATCATTTACCCTTTTTCGATCTTTTCCTTTATTTTTCTTTCTTTCGGCGCCTTATCTTAGAAAGCTGACACGAGAAATTCCAAGCGTATCTTAAGAGTGCTGGCATAAAGGTTTGTTCATGCAGCAGCAGCAGCAGCTTGGCGGCTTTGCGAGAGAAAAGAAGAGCGAGCTCGAGAAGAGATAAGCCCAGGCGATACATCGTTTATATATATGTTATGTGGCAGAAAGCGCCGGTTACGTGTATAATTCATTGCCTTGGTGCACGATTCGTAAAATCGGAAGGCGAAAAAAGTCGATTTGCAAAACTTGCCAGAGAATATAAATTGTGCGAGCATAATTTTTTCCTTTTTTTTTTTATTTGGTGCAAGCTTACGCTTTTGTGAATGTTAGAACTGTGATGATAACGCGTTATGCTCTTGGTGTCTTGCAAAATTAATGGCTGAGTGGATTCAGTATTTTTTTAAAAACAACGAGTGTATCTAATAAATGATAATCCCCATATATATTTTAATCCATGAATGATATAACTAATCAAGAGTATTGCTTACTCAAATTTTGATTTGGATGATAGATCATTAATTATAAAACTATACAGACAAGTCATTTTAAAATTGCATCTCCAATCAATTTTTCAACAAGCCTGAAAACTTGAGCAGCAAATCAATCAAACCATTAAAATAATTATCTCATATCCATATTTAATTGTCGGCTGTCTATATTATCATACATTTATTAATTAAAAGCGAACATGTCAATAATAGACATTTTTGGCCTAGTTCGCTGCCACGGTGTAAGAAATAATTATCAAGGTGGCAAACCGAGTAGCCAAGCTGCCGTTACCACACTCGTTGAAGCAAGACACATATTTTTTTTTTTAATCCAACATCGCGTTTACGGCTGAGTAAACTTTAAGTTATACGCATGCGCGCGTACAAGTCCGTTCATCAATTTGCGCTTGAACTCCTCGTCGCGTTTCATCTCCAGACCTTAATCTTCTATCCAGCGCGGGGGAGGAAGGGAAGAGAAGGACGATTGCTCGCAGTTTCCGTTCCGCCACCCGCGAGAAATGCCTTCATATACCATCACACAGAGCAGAGATGCAGCAGCATCAGCTACTGCCGACGCCGTCAAAGGCCTGTTATTTGAATCGTTCCGTCATCCCGCCTGTCAAAGCCAGCAGCTTCTCTTTCCTGACACAGCCTCCGGGTCTCTCGCTCTCTTCCTCCTATGTGCTTGAACTATCGTGTGCGCTCGACCGAGAGAAGAGAAGGCAAGAGTCAACAGAGAAGAAACGAGATAAAGAGAAAGAGGAGTGCACAGACGTGAGCAAAGCTCTCTTCTTTACCTCCATGTGTGTGTGTTTGTGTGGCTGATCCATGTGTTTATGTGTACAAGAGAGGAAAAAAGAGAGAAAGAGAGGGCGCGTCGATCGTTCGGACGGCGCCGCTAACGACCTAACGCCGAGTAGAGGCAATCCTCGTATATACATACGGGGGGGGGGGGGGGGGGGGGGGGGGGGGGGGGGGGGGGGGGGGGGGGGGGGGGGGGGGGGGGGGGGGGGGGGGGGGGGGGGGGGGGGGAGGGAGAGGGGGAGAGAGAGAGAGAGAGAGAGAGAGAGAGAGAGAGAGAGAGAGAGAGAGCATACCTCTACCTCTTCTTCTTGCTCTCGGGATCTTCTTCATCGTTCCTCGCTATCTTCCTCTCGTTCCTCTTCCATCCAGCCTCCCATCTTCACATCATTCGCCTCTCCAAACCCTCTCACTTCTTATTCTCTTTATCCTCTCTTTTCCCCTATATATGCTCTACTTGCCACCCGTCGGCTCGTTCTCTTTTGGCTCCCCTCTTGAATCTGCACAACTCTGATCCCCAACCGGCCTGCTGCTTCTGCTCCACTTTGCAGATTACCCGCGGCTTCGTACAGTCACTCGCAAAATTCGTCTCCTCAGTCGGCATTCTTTGAATGAAACCACTATATATTTTGCTTGACATTTTTTAAATAATTCCGTCAATCTGACCATTTGTGAAATGCAAAGATTGTTAGTAATGTTGATTGAATATTTTTTTTTTCTGAAAAAAACTGAAACTAATTTGTTTTTTTATTTGTTTATTTTATTTATTTATTTGTACAGTGATTGGTCACGATTGATCACGTGGTTTACTTATGCAAAGCGGATTGGTTCAAGTTAATCACGTGGTATGCACAGAAGGGGTGAAATTAATTCAGTTTTGAAAGATGATAAAAAGAATTCAGTTTCAATAATAATTGAAATTCTGAACTGTAGAAAAGAAATAAATTTGTTTGATTATACTAAAAAAAATTAATGATTTTAAAAAATTGACAAGTATAGGTTAGAATAGAATAAGCGAGGTGTGGTTACAAAATGACTAGTGTATTAAATTATACATGTGATGATATTATGTTACTGTTGCCGATAATAACAATAATAAACGTTGAAAAATAATTATTGGTATGAATAAACTTGTGAAACGTACGGTATAACAACGTAAATTTATTTTCAAAACACTGAAAATTTATTGATTTTTTTATAAAAAAGAATGTTGGAAAAAAAGACTATATTAAAAATGAATTTTGAGAAAAACAAATTTAAGATTATTTTCTGAAATAAAATTTAATCCAGGCCTTTATTTTAAAACGTGACACAGTTAAGTTTATTGTGGATATGAATGCGAGAGAGATCTAAATTTAAAAACAAATACTTGTTCAACATAAACCAAGCTGAACTTTACCTCTCACCCTTAAAACTTCTTTTAAAAATCACTTTATTTCTCATAACTCGGTAAGCCTTCCCAAAAGAATCACCGTGAAAAATAGTACTGTACAGTTGGACCTCAAGCGCTTGCTACACAAAGTCGACAAAGCCGCAAAGCCTCTTTTCCCTTTCATTTCTTCTTTTTGCGTGCGCTCTTTCGTCGCAAAAGCAGCAGCATCGAGAAAACACGCTTCGCCAGTAAACTCCAGAGAGCTCTAGGATGTGCGGCAAAAAAATCTCTTGTACCACACGCAAATTGTTTCGCACACAATCCCAGGAGAAGCCGCAGCTTGTTCTCGTTACAGTTTTATCCACACACAGCGCCATCTACGCAAACCGCGAACTTTCGCATTGGCACATCGACGTGATTTTTTGATACTGGGAGGAGAAGAAGGAAGCGTGAAAGAAAAAGGGAAGAGAGAGAGAGACGCGCTCGCGCCCATAGCCCCGTGTGCACGGTCCACTGGCTGATTTATTTCGACACGACTTGTTTTCTAACCGAGGAACACGCTGTCGAAAAAATTACAGCATTAGTCATCTCGGACTAGCTGATGGGAAAGACGAGGATAAAAGAAAAAAAAAGAAGATGAAAAAACGAGCGAAGTGACAGCAGGGGAAACGTATTAATCTATTTTGAGTCGTGCAATAAAATCAATTGTGTTAATGGCCGGAATCTTTTTTATTCTTGGGTCTTGAGACCTCGCTTCGACATAACCTTTCTTTCTCTTTCTATTTTACCTTCTCTCTTTCTCTCTCTTTTATACATCTCGTTTTCTCGACCAAAATCATTCGAACTCTCAATGAACCCAAGAAGGGGAGAAAGAGAGAGAGAGAGAGAAAGAACAGCCATAAGATGAATGGTTTTGCTTCCGAATTTCACGGTGTGACAGGCGGTTTTCGGGAATTCGCGTTAAATTAAGTGCTTACTGCTGAGTAATCAAAAAACCATAGATTTCCTCTTCGCGCGAGAACGATTTTTTTTTTTGTCGAGAAGAGAAAGAGAAAAAAAAGTTCGAATTTATAAAGACCCCGAGAGAGTGTTTTTCTCGAACGAACCTCGGTTGAAAGTAAAAATACATCAGCGAGAAAGAGCGCGCTCACTCTTTGATGAAAGTATATAACCAAGAGAGCGCTTTGAAGCCTCCCACAAGTTTAGCTGCCATAAATCTTGGTTAATGCTCGACCACCTTTATATAATGGATGCTGGAGAAGAAGAAGAAGAAGAAGAAAAAGAAGAAAAAAAAGAAATCTTATTTGCGCCGGATTTTATTTACGAAGTGCAGAAATTTTTGGGTCTTCGGTTGGCTGTATCCATTAACGGGTGATGAAAATACACTGATAAAATTTATCAATGCCAAAAACTTTTTTTTCTTCTATTTTATACAAATTTTAATATTTTGGCAAGGCTTGAAATAAGATCAGAACATGAGAATTAGGTAGGAAGCCAAAATTCAGTCGTTTGAAATTGAAAAAGTTTTCAATCGTAGAAGTCTGAGAAAGTGAGAGAAAAGACAATGTGGGAACAACGGTTCTATATACGAGGTTCTAGTTTTTCATAACGACAAACGACCTGTAATAAATTGTAAATCTCTTGTTGCAAGCCCAAAGCAATAAGGCCCTACACCTTTTCCATTTTTCGTTGCGTAAAACTAGAGTACTTAAAGCTAAATAAACCAAGCCTATGAAATACTACCAATCCTCTTCTGCCTATTTCTCTCTCTCTCTTTTTCTCTTTATTTCCAACCTTTACATTTACGAAACGAGCAATACTTCTACAGGGCAGCCCGACGGCAATTACTCGCTCCATATAGGTATATATATATATACCCAGGGATGTAGACGGGTCTTGGGGCATCATAAAAGTCTATCTTTTCACGTAGCGGGAAAAATTGGAGCACACTCGAGCATATCAGCAATAAATAAGCACGCAAAGCGTGTATACGAAAAGGTGCTGGGTACATATATACATGTACTGTACACCGACTTGCTCATCCGGTCTTCTTATACGACGTATAGTATAGCATAGGCGTGTTCCACTTGGCCTGTTATGACGAGGCAATAATTTTGTCAGATTTCGTCCAGGGGCAGTACATAGAAAGAAGGGAAGGCAGGCTGAATCAGATGAAGAAGTGTCCCTTTATTAAGGGCTGTTGTGCGGTGTAGAAACTAGAGCAAAAGAGCGACGAAATTTCATGGGGCGTTGCCGTAAACGGCGTATTGCTGCCGAAACTGTTGCCTGTCCTTTTCGTTGCATCCATCTCTCTTTTTCTCTCTGTCGTTTATTCGAGCACTCGTTTATTCTGGAGCCACGGTATGCGTCGATTTTTAGACAAGAGAGAGAGAAAGAGAGAAAACGCCATTGCCTCGAGCAATTCATTTTTATTGCGAAATGAGTTGACGGCTGTTACAGTTTCTCTTATGTCTTTTCCATGGAACAATAAAACGATTGCTCCAGTTTTAACAATACGTTGTTTAAATTGGAGCAATTATTTTATTGTGTATACTTTGGATATAGTTTTACTTTTGAACGAGGGATCTATTGTTATAGATCGTATTAGGGATTGCTGGAATATTTGAGGAAAGTTTTGTTTTTCGTGAAGTCGTAAATGCAAGTCAACCTTTATATTGAGACTAAAACGTCGTATATTCTTGAAAAATTTATCAATACTGCAATGCAGCTTTATAGAATTGTGATAGCAAAGTAGTAACCCTTTTTTAAATAGGGTTGTATATCTCTATCCAGCCATCTTCATTGTAGATTTTGGGTTATGTTGATGCTTATAAAAGAATGACATCAAAAACAGCTATTAATCTTTATGTTTCTATATTGTTTGTTTACAGGACCTTATTATAAGTATTTATAACCGACCTAATTATTTTATACACTAGTAAATTAAATAAATATAGCTGTTTTATAATTTATAGTGAGTATATACCTATATTTCATTATAAAGTATCAAGTGCTTTTAAAGCATAAATATTAAAAATAGGATATTACAGTATTAATAGCAATTGCTCAAAGAAATGTATTATTTCATTATCTCGTATATCCCATATTAACAATATTACAGAAATCCATATTATTAGACTCTTACAAATAATCACATCGTGATTATACAAAATCGAAAATTTTCAATAGGTAAAGAGCATGAAATTTATCCAGAGGATCAGATTAAAGATGAAAGGGAACGTTGAAAATCACATTTCCCAAGAAGTATTAACATCCATCTCGTTTGAGACCTTAACACATACACACCCCTTACTCATAGTAAGTGTATAGTCTTAGTATAATACTGCTTTGTACAAAACCACAAATCTTGACTTCTCCACGTGGCCTACGCCCCTTTATATATAAGGTCTCTACAATCCGCACTCGCCCATTCAGAGAACAAAGCCACGCGATTATCCTTTATACTTAGTCAGACCACAATCCGAAGGCTTATACCCTCCTCCTCCTCCTCCATCGAAAGTCTTAATTACCACTCGAGAAATTAGTCGTTGACGCGCCATTGTTTATCATAAGAAGCAAGAAAGTGCAGGGGTAAAGTAGAGGAAGAGAGAAAAAGAAAAAAAAAAGTAGGGTTGCCTTAGCTGCAAATTTTCATCACTCTTAGTTGATCCTTAACCCTTGGTTCTCTCTGACCCTTTGTTTGCAGGCATCATAGACCCGTCACCTTGACCAGACTGTGAACGCGTCGCAGCCAGCGCCCGCTTGAATTGATTCCCTTGGAGGGGGATTAAACGCGCCTGTTCACAGGGTGGGCTTTGGGGAGAGGGGAAGGAGAGCTTCAATAAAGAACCCGCAGTTAACGAAATTGCACTTCAGAATGACGCTTGATGCTTGGGACGAAAGAAACAGAGAAACAGAGAGCTAAAAAGTATAAGGAGGAGTATTGCATATACACGCATGCGGTGAGTCGAATTGCACGACCCGGGAGGCATGTGTATACGTATACTTGAGGGTCTGCTATACCAGAGGGTGGCCAATTTTAGCTCAGGCTTGGCTTTTTGACTGTAGTGTGCTCTGGCAATCTCGGAAGCTGAGAGAAGAGGTGAGTGTGCGCTCTTTCTCTCTCTCTCTCTCTCTCTGTTGATTGCCCCCTCGGGATTGAGCTTTTAGGTGGGTCGAAAAATGCGAGAGCGCGGGAACGTGATCGTACCACCCTAATTGACCGAAAAAGAGTGCATTGACGTGGTCACTGTAAAATATGTGTGAGTGTATGTGTGTGTGTGTGTGTGAATACTTTCTGTGCGATTGCTGTTGTTACTGGATTACAACCTCTGATTGCTGTGGATGTTTATTTTGGAAATTTTTTATACCAATCCTTTGAATGAAGCAATTTATGATTAAATAAAGTTTTATAAAATGTTGAATGTTTTCAACCTGTGTAAATACAATTTAATGTAAAATAATTTTTTTTATAATTAAACATTTTTAATTTTATTGATTTAGAAAACTTTGTCAAAAAAAATAATTTAAAAATAATCCAGAATTTTTTAGAATCAGCGAGTGGTCGTAAATAGTATGTTAAGTATAAGATTTAATTAAAAATTATAAGTTTAATTAGAAGATGTAAAGCAGTGATATGTAAATCTTAATTTATTAAGTCATTAGTCAATACTTATTTAAATATTAAAATATAAATTACGGTATAAACTTAAATTGTGCATTATTTGACATTCACAACTTATATATCATAGCTCAACGTAACGCGTCTGTTCCGTCTAAAAGTATTAGTAAGCACGAGGTAAAAAGAAAGATCAACTGCAACGACCAACATAAGAATGCAATGCAATTAGCTCACATACGCGTGACTATTAAAAACGGGGAAGAAAAATATAAGCTATCGCGAATACCTCTTTGACCTTAGTATCTTAACGATCTTTCATCACGCGATCGTTAAGTTACTGCTGCTGATGTTAAAGTCTTAAATTCTGGTGAAAAGATCGATGATATTAAAGTTTGTGATATAAGTAGAGTGAACATCCGGTTATTCGAAGAATCTTATAAAAGTTGATTAAGAATAATAATTATGAGTGATATCGTTACATTTTTTAAAATTTTCTACAGATTTATTCTAATTTCAAATTCATCATATGCCTAAAAAAATGTTTAAATCTACTGTGAAATTTTATATTTGTATAATATGAGTAAAAGGAGAATATTTGAATAGCTTAGACGAAATAATATACGCAGTCATGTAAGTGGGCCACATAATTCGACATATATCTAGTAGTGCGTGTGCACAGAAAATCTTGAAAGCATCACTATAGCGGTATGATTCAGTTTGAACATTTGGCTCAGCTGAACAATGAGGTGGAAGGCACACGACGAGGAGTAGGACGATACGGGAGCTCTTTTCTTTCTTTCTCTCTCTCTCTATTCTTGTCGATTATATGTCGACATATAATAAGCGAGGCACATATCTCTGGGTGTGCAAAGAAGAAAGAGACTCACACGACTGGGTATATAAAAAAACTGGCCTCGCGAAAGAAAGAGCGGGAAAGAGAGTAATAGTTGTAGTAGTAGTAGTAGTAGATCACGTGCAGCTGATATATGTATGAGTAAGTTATGTACGTGAGCGTGTGTGTGTGTATGTGGATGTATGTGAGAGCATGCGGGGATGAATGTGTAAAAATGCTGACAAGCGGATAATAGAGGAGGCAGTCAGTCACTTTGAAAGATGGCGCGGAACAGTAGGGGGATGTCTCGTGCGCCACCGCTGCCAACAGAGAGAAAGAGAGAGAGCGGCAGTGGTGGCTTGCTCGGTGAGCCGTGAAAGGGAAAAAGATGGATGAACGCAAACGCGGTTAGCCTGCCGTCGTAGAAACAGAATTTGCGGCGGGTAATAAATCATAGCGACCCCGCACCTTCTCTTTTCCCCACCCCACTCCTCTTTCTCTCTCTCTCTCTCTCTCTCTCTCTCACTCTACTCCCTTATACTCGCTGCTCTTTTTCCCCCTTTCCTCTTCGTTCGGGATTTGTGCACAGACTGGTATACACGAGGTAGTTTCTGTGTATGTGCAGGTTTGCGTATAGTATATAGTAGTCTCTATCTCCGAAGAAGACAGTACAGATGTGCTTGCGGTGGTAGTGGTAATGTTGGTAGTGGTACTATGAGAGGGTTGGTAAGAGTGAAAGCCTGATGTCTTGTGTATATATGCACATACCCACACAAGTATTTGTGCGCGCGCGAGAGCGCAAGGAACATCTTGTACATTTGCCGAGGCCATTTTTCAACGCTTGATCGTGAATTGATAGCTTTTGAAAAAGAGACTGATAGAAAGTAGGAAGAGAGGATTTTTGTTTGCTTGCAAACTTTTTTTGGCTTTTTGAATTATATACGATACGAGATTTTCGAATTGCAGTTCGTTAATCTTTTTGCTATATATATAATGCTGCTTGAGCTTAACAAATTGTGCGTGACTAATTTCATTTGATATGCTTATGCGTGTGATCGTATTGTTGTTGTGATTCTTGAACGTTTTGTTATTCACACTTGATGTTAATGGCTCTAATTTGACTTCTTTTTTTTTTGTATAGTATAAAAAATTATATGTACTATTCATTAAAAAAAGTAGTTTTTTTTAATTTATAAATTACGATTACAAATGATGATCATTGCATTTTTTGTGTTCCATATGCATTAACAAAAAAAATCTACAAGCTGAGCATTTTTTTTTTTGTTTTAGAATAAAAAATGTAAACTAGAAAAGGTCAAACTTTTATTTTTGTAAAAAATATTTATAAAGTTATTTAATTTTTCTTTATTTATTAAAATAAAAAATAATTTACAATTCAAGAATTTCCGACAATATTATAAACAAGGAAAAAGTTTTAAAGTAATTATTTCAAGTCTGATGTACATGCACCGGATAAATTTACAGTGAATTTTTTGTAAAGTTAAAAACACTCATTTTTGCAAAGGTCGTTAGTATTTTTGTAATTTTTGGCTGCTGTAAAAATATTTTTAAAAGCTTTTGTTCTTGAATCGGAATAAATTCAAATAAGTATATTACTTATTAATGTCATCATTGTTTAATTTTAAACTTATAAAAATTTTTTTTTTATGCATCCTTACGTAAAAATATTAGTATTATTTTTAACAATAAGAGATGCATATTTTTTTTCTTGTATACGTAAGTAAGAATAAAACATTTCTTGACACATACACGATTTTTGCACAATAAATGATTGCAGTTTATGTAAGAAATTCAATTTTATATTTTACAAAAGATTTCGTTTTTTGTTTATTAAACTCATAATCACAAACAAACAAAATATTTAATTAACTCTTTTTAACGCTCAAACTGTAACCAAAATCAAGAGAAAAAAAAATCATTCACGGCCACTAAAGAATATTCATTTCAAAAGATCCTTAAAATTTCAATCACGAAATAGTTGTTACCTTATGAAAACCTAATCCTAATTCCTTGACTGATTTAACTCTAAAACTACATTTATACCCATAAAACGAAACCCTATCGAATCACATACAGGAAGTAGGATAGCAGTGTGCATGAAATACCGAAAAAGCAAGAAATAAGAGATATATGGAAGGGGGTTGGAAATAAGAAAGGAAGCGGAAAAGGCGCGCTTAGAAGCTTATCTTATATAGCACAATATAGCTTCGTACATAGGGAATCAAGCAAGTCGAAGAGGAAAGTGGTACGTAGGTATATATACATGTATACATATAGCGGATTACGCCGACAGCAGCTTCGATATGTGTGTTGCATTTGTCGAGCATCCGACGACAGAGTCACGTATCGAATGCATTATCACATCCCGCGCAAAGAGAGAGAGAGAGAGAGAGAGAGAGAGAGAGAGAGAGAGAGAGGCGTGCGGGTTTGAAAAGAGAAGCCGCGAGGAGTGAGAGAGAAAGAGCAGCATATATACATTGATTGTGTAGGCAGCTGACGGCGACAGTGACATATGTCAGCGCGCGCGGCTTCTCGTTATCGCTGATTTAAACATGAGACACGGCTCCCTGACTACCTCTCTCTCTCTCTCTCTCTCTTTCTCTCTCTCCCTGTAACTTCGTATTTTCCCCTGCCCATCAATGTGTCTCTTTGCATGCCACACATATATCGCCCGCTTCGTTTCTCTCTCCCTTCGGTCCTTCTTTCGTGTCTCTGTGTTTTTTTATTTCTTTCTCTCCCGCATATGATATTTCGCGCGCGTGCGCGCGACTCGCATGCGTAACGACGGGGTGTGTTTGTAATTGGCAGGAGAGAGAGAGCGAGACTCTCGCTTGGTATAATGATAAGCTGCCTATTACCGAGGCTCAGATAAAAAAAAGAGACGGTGTATATAGAGTGATAGGGAGGGGAAGGGCATATAATATGGTGTACACGTATATGGTTTGGCTACTGTAACACACGCTATTTGGGCTTATATAATATACGGGTCGAGGTGTGTGTGGAAAAAAAAATATATATATATGATGTTTTCAAGGGTGACCTGCTCGTTTATTTAAGTTCTATATCGTTATATTATGCGCTGAAATTACTATGGGTTAATTTTGATGAAATTGTATACATGTTCAGAACTCGTTCTTTATACTTATGGTAATATGGATTTCAGAATATATGCTATGTGATATTTTGAACAGTTAAAGATTTAATAATAATTTGAAAAGGTATTTAATTATATTTTAAATTTACTTTTATTTCAAATGTTAATAAAAAATAATTATAATAATAAGCAATTTGACAAATCAATATTCAACATAATAAAACATTTTCAATGTATAACGTCAACTAATATTT
>JAPYZE010003880.1:0-31917 GCA_030522805.1 Leptomastidea abnormis | reverse complement strand
TATTTTTCCCATGATCAGCGAGGTCGAAAACATAAGAAACCGCCCTCGTAACACACTCAGCTAAAATTTCTATTTCAGAGCTCATTTTACTGGACTATATGGTGTTGATTGTCCAGCTGCCTCAATATCGTGCCAAAGTCACGCTAATACATTGTAATTACTTAAAACGGGCCGAGCGTGCTCTAATTGTATAAATAAGGCATGCTCGTGCTGTTTATTGGGTAACATGCGAACTAAAAATTTCGCTGAGGTAAAGATTATTGTACGGGTTAAAAAATCGAAATGATTCAGAAAAAAAAATTAAGAAAATAAAATTTTTCATATATTTAAATTATTTATTACCTGCAATTCAATGCGAATGTAATACAGCTTTAGCCTACGAGATTCTGTAATATAAAATCTTTGAATAGCCAAAACGTTATTCGTGGTTATAAATACATGCAATCCGTAAAAGAAAGAATGCTTATCTTCACTTTTCATAACAAAGAATATTACCGTTAAGCTTGATGAGATTGGTTAGACTTGCAAAAACCACAGCAGACCTAGGTATAGCCCCGTATAGCTAATGAACATTGATGTTTTACGACTCAAAATTTTTTAAAAATATGTCATTACGGCCTTGCTTTGCTCGCGTATAACCCTTTAGTAATATTTTATTAAATAGAAATTCGCGTGTAATGACTTAATACTTACTACATTGGTTATACGCATAGAAAAAATAAATATGCAACGTGAATATCAAAAATATATTCTAGAAATTTTGTTAAATTTATTGTTATAAAAAAAAGAAAAAAACCGCAATTTGGATAACGATTGAATATGTTACCTACTATTAAAAATACACAAAAAAGTAGCAGTAAGGATTATTGCCAAACAATACTGATCCGGATTTCTAATGCGAGGGTTAATTAATAGATATTGAGAGAACGCGATGAACGACCAACAAGCAAATAAGCAGGCTCGGTGACGCACGTATGTACCTTAAGATGTTGTAACTGCAGGCCAAATTAAATTACTTGACGATAAAAATTGTTTAGTTGAACTAGCTGGACCACAGCCACATACAACCTTGAGCCCGGGATGTTGCTGGTGCCTTGTTCTGGTCTCGTCCTGACTTTCGCAAAATGTCGCAATATAAGATTTAAACAAATCCGATCAACTCGAAAGGAAGCTAAAAAGATAAGCGTATGCGACAATGCGACTGCAGCCAAAACCAAGCGCGAAGTGAGATTTCTTCATATTCCTTCTTTGTCCCCAGATTCCAGGAATCAAGTTGGAGGTGAGGGCTGGCGCCACCAGTCAACAGCGGCGGCTCGTGAATCGTGATTATTTTCACACAGCGTGCCAAACTCACGCTAACATTGTTTAAAATTGCGACTGCACATTTTAAGTTCCCGCCGTTTGATCTGCAAGATTATTACTTATATACGACTGCTCATACTATACCTAATACCTATATCAGCTTATCACATTACACTATATAGGGGAGACCGGGGCTTGATTAAAACGGGGCATGATTAAAATTTGAGGATTATTTTTGAACGGAAATATTATGCATTTCAACGAAACTTTGTACTTGTTAAAGAGTTCATTTTCTATAATATAACATATTTTGGCAACATACTCTACTTTTTAGCGCCATTCTTTGATTATCGCACTTCATTTTTTAAGAAACTTTCTTGCATATTGAAGCCCCACTTATTTTAACAGTACGCACACGGGTTTCGCAAAATAGACCAACTTTAAGTACTATTCAATACGAGTATTTTGCGTCCCCGACGGCCTTCTAGCTTTATTCCTTTCTGAGATATGTCGATTTCAAGTAACATAAATTATCCGGGGTATAATTAAAAAAATTTCCGGGGCATAATTAAAAAATATTTGGTTGTGAATTCTTCATTAATGAGAAGTTGAAAAGAATAAAGAAGAATATTTTAAAGAAAGTACTCGAGATAAGCTTCAATTTAAGCCCTGGCTAATTAAAAAAGCTTGTTTAGATCCAAAGTTACATGCAATTGAACACAACAATTATTTTTACGAAAATATATATGTAGTATTCAATTTGCGACTCTAAATGTCTAAATACATTATTGTATCATATTCTTATGAACAAAAATGTAAAATATTTTCACCGTCGAAAGAGCGGATATTTTGTAGTTGTATCCGAATGATCATTGATAGTTGCCAAAATTGCTGTCGTACATTTTCAAACTTACAATTGCAATGCTTTTTAAATTTTTTGAATTGACAAATACTAATAGATTTTAACTTTTTTTAATATGTTAAGGTATGAATATTTTTCTTAAATTCGCATTCAAGAACAAAATAATAAAAAAGCAACAATCTACTAGGTATTCTCTAAGTTACATTTTCACATTTTACACTCTCTCACATTTATTATTATAAGTAAAAAAAAAAAACGGATAATAGTAATTTCTAAAAAAGTGTTTGAACGCCTTAAAAAATTTGTTATATTGGTTTTAAAATTTAATCAAATTAAAGTACTAAATTTTTAAATTTGAATTAAGAAACTTTCAACTTTTACTCTACAGCTAAAAAATAAATGTGTAACGATATTTATATGTAATATGTTAAAAAATACGTTTTAGAAAGAAAAAAGTTGGAAAATACAAATTTATTAAACATTCATTATTTTAATTTAATACTGTATAAATGAATAGTAATACATATTTTTACATAAATTATTTTGTCCAACTATAATTTTAAATTAATAGGTACATCTAATTGCTGATATAAGATATAAATATATGTGTAAAATTAATTATTTAACACTTAGCAGTAGAGTATGACTATGCGTGAATCTTATTATGTATTTTAAAAATAATACAAATATGCATTTGTAATTTATTTGACCTAAATTTTTTTTAGTGTGAAATAGTTATTTTTGTAACACGAGTCGGCGAAACCAAGGACGAGTGTGGGAAGATCAAACTGCCTGCTGCGCCCTTTTTCAAATAACTAAATATACAAAAAATTTATTCATCAAAAAAAATTTTTATCAATAAGTCGCAAAAATTAAAAAGTTGTATAAATTTTAGTATTTTTATTATACTAACACATGTATAAAAAACATACTTAATGCCTCACTTTGAAAGTAACACACTGGAAACTACATATACATTGTCATTATAAAAAATATAAAACCAAATATTCACATAAATCAATCAGAGATTCATCAAACATTTTGTCATTAAGTAGTTACATTTAATATACTTCAGTTTAGTTAACACTTATTACGATTACAGTTTTAACAATTTACATAACAATTGTAAATGCTATTGCAACAAATAAAAATAGCATTAAATGCTAATGACAGTCAACTAAATTTTTATACAAATTATTATCTGTAATAAAAAATCACATTATAAAATTTTTAGAATCAATTTTATACATGCAGTGTTTTTTTCTATTACTTGCTTATAATAGCTCCAAACAATGCTAACAAAATTTAAGTTTAGAACAGCTTAAATAAAAATAATAAAAAAAGTTTGCTTTCTACACAAGAGAATAAAGAAGCCACTATTATTTTTAAGAAATTAGCAATTTTCCGGTAAAGGAACTAACAACAATTTTCCATTCTCAGCGCGTATCAAATTCATTAAATCGTCATTGTTTAAATATTTTAAAATGGATTCTACACATGGTTCAGGAATAGAAAGATTAAAGAGATTTTGAAAAGCGACACCGGCAGGTTCAAGTAAACGAGTTCTTGCTCGAGCTTTTCGGTATTGTAGTTTTATCAAAGAGTGTGTTTTTGGAAAATTTTGACTTAAGTCAACCAAGTCACAGATGTTGCGAAGAGCCCTACGTACAGTTATGGGCATTCGTCTATAGTCTGCTATAAATTGCTCCGAATAAAAGTAATCCGCGGAAAATGATGACTGAACTTCTTTTTTCAATTTATCATCCAACTTACACTTTTCTTTAATAATTTTACCGACTGTAACTTTGGATACTTGTCTATCACGTTTAATTTTATTGGATTCATCAATATATAGTCCAGCTAATTCTAATATTTCAATATGGCTTGTAAATACTAATCTTATTTTAGAAAAAAAATCTTCTGTTGATGTGCAAGCATAAGGCGTCCTTCCTTCGTCATCCTTCATATTAACATCAGCTCCTAACGATAGCAATTGATTAAGTCTTCTGGCATTGCCTAATAGACAAGTCACTTTGTGCAAAGCTGTTTCACCTTGAAAAAATTTTATAAGTTAAGTATTCATATTAAAATTAAAATTCATTGATAACAGTTGATAAGGTATTTTAACAAATTTTTGTTATTAATTTCTGACATAACAAATCATTAATCAATGAAACAATGCACTTGAAATATTGAAATCAAATCTGAATTGACTTAGGATATTTTTGAATTGTTCTAATGTTAGTGAGCTTTACCTTTGTTGTCCTTATGGTTTAAATCACATCCATTTCGAATAAGCACCTCAATATTTTCAAATGTTCTAGATGAAAACTGATTTGCTAAAATAATGTGATGAATAACATTTTGGCCTTTATCATCGATTTCTTTTAGACCAGGAATTTTTTCAATCAAATTTTGAAATGTTTGAGGTGGTAGTTTTGCGGCTGCTTTTACAATAAGTGTAGAACGGTTATTCTTTTTAGCCGTAAACTTTGTAAAATTTATACTTGAACTACTATTTACAATAAAACTTATTAGTTGATCACAAGCATGAGGTTTGTTTAAAAGCATTTCCAGAACCGTTTCTCCAAACGTATTAGCAGCTTCAATATCAATGTTTGGATACCTAAATAGTAGAGCAAAGAATATTATTTTGAAAATACATTTTAACAATAAAACTTATTTCATTTTTTTTTTTTTTTTTTATAAACTTTATTTAATTTAAGTATTAAGTTTTCAGTTACCTTAGCAAAGTTTCCACTCGATCTGCGCTAAATTTATCATTTGAAGCTGATGCTGCCATGTGGAATGACGTAAAACCAGCACCATTTTTAATATTAGGATCAGCTCCATAGCGGAGTAATAATTTAATGATTTTATCATTACAACTTTCAACTGCAAAGTGGAGTGGTGTATAACCAGCATCTACTTCGGCAAATAAATTCACGGAAGCATTAACATCTACTCCAGATTTTAACAATTTTTTTACTGCCCACACGTTCTGTACTTTGCAGCATATGTGGAAGTGTGAAAGTCCTCTTTTATTAACAGGATTTACTTTAAAATGCTTGCTTCTTAGTAGCAGTGTAGCTGAGTTTTCCAATTTTTCTGAAAATATTATTTAATTATTATTACTATTTATGTTATTATTATTATTACAATTATTAAAATATTTATAAATATCATATATGTATGTGCATTAAATTACCTTCTTTTAAATGTCCATCACGGCTTTCATGGATAGGAGTTAAATTTTCTTTATTAAGTATAGTTGGATCTGCTCCATACTCATACAGTAAATTAATAATTCCTGGTCTAAGTACTAAACGTTTTCTAAATAACATGTGTATCGGAGTGTCCCCTGGACATAATGGCGCATTCAAGGCGATGCACTGATTGATATCCGCTCCAGACTCCAATTCTTTTTTAATCATAGATTGCCAACCAGCAGCACAAGCAACATGCAATTTTGTCCATCCTAGATATTCATGTTGTCCGTCATTAATAAATTCTTTAATCCTTGATTTGAATGAATCTGACATTTTGTCTGGATAATAAATTTCTTCACTTATAATACTATCTAATATTTTTCGGCCTCCTTCTAGTGCTGCAGAAATAAGTGGAACTAAGTCTGTTTTTATAGTCAATTTTTCTCTGGACGTGAAATTATTTAAATACGGATGCGAGTTTTCTAATTTCATTATTAATTGTAAAGGTGTAACACCATCAGCATCAGGAGCATTTAGATTTGCTCCAAAAGATAAAAATTTCTTTATCAAGTAACTTAAATGGGAACGACGAACCAAAGCATGAAATGGTGTTGATCCTGCTCTTAATACGCGATTGTCACCGTATTTTATATCTTTTAAAAGAGGTAAATTGGGATCTGCGCCGTTTTGTAGTAAAAGATCAACGCCATAATTATCAACTGTGCAAAATATATGGAGATGAGATAAATTATCCCGATCAATTAAATTGGAATAGAGATCTTTGTGATTTGACTCAACAATAAATTTTGTCATACATGTTCTTTTTAAGCGAAAAGCTAGATGTAAAGGACTCATACCATCTGAGTTGATCTTTGAAAGATCCACTTTGCGTTGCAAAAGAATGCGTACAGATGTACCAAAAATTACAGCCAGATGAAGAAGATTGCAACCTGCCCATATCGGTGAATCCAATGGAATGATTGCATTTACATCTTTAATTTTATTTCTCATAAATTCTTCAAGATCATCAATTTTTCTCATAGCACATAGTGCATCTAGTATTAATGTACCATCAGTAAATTTTATTTGAGACAACTGATGCCGTTTTTCAGTTGTCAAAATTTCAATTACTCTATCAGTATAGTACATTTTTGAGAGTAAATCAAAAGGTGTTTTACCATTCGCATCTTTAGCTAAAAGATCAGCGCCTTTTTCCAACAATAGTATAAAAGTTTCGAAATTGGCTTGACAAGCAAAGTGAAGCGGAGTATATCCTGGCCATATAGGCGATTTAAATTTAATACAACGATCCAAAATGTTTTTCTCTCTTTCACAAATTCGATCAACAAATTCATGCTTATTTAATATGACCGCAATATGAAAATTAGACAAACCCATTCCATCAGGCAGGCTCAGAGTATTCAAGCAAAATGCCTCTGTCAAAATTTTTTCAATTTCTATGCACTTCTTTCCAACTGTTGTTTGAAAAAGAATTTTTATAAATAAATGAAGTGGAGTTATACCATGTGCATCTTTGACATTCCATTTTGCACCCTCAGTCAATAATAATTGTATTGTTTGAAATTGATAATTTAGTACTGCAAAGTGCAATGGTGTATAACCAGGATATTTAGAAGAATCATCACTAACTCGCTTATTAATAGAAACACCTTTTTTTATAAAAAATTCTACAACCTCAACAAGATTGGTTGAACAAACAGCATGGAAATGTGTAATGCCATTTGGATCACTCACATCTATTGAATAATTTCCTTTCAAATAAGCTATTAATAATGGATCTATAATTACTTTTTTGTGAAATGCTAATAAGATAGGTGTGTAACCATCATCATTTTTCAAAGTAATATCTGCACCATTTTTTACCATTAATTCAACATAATTTTTATAACTAGATGAATAAAATTCTACAAAATAGTGCAGTATTGTGTTATTACCACATTGTGGTTTATTCTGATATAATAACTTATCAATTGGCAACTTGTAATTAACATCAAATCCACTTTCTATTATCATCTGCAGAACAGCACTTTTTGAAAATTTTTTAGAAAGCAAGATACTTTTTGAAAATCGGTGTTCTAGCCAGCTATTTTCATTTATACATTCTACGATTTCACCAACTTTCTTATAATTTAGTTCTTGAGCAGATGACATAATTGTTTATCAATTTTTTTTGTCTATAAAAAATAAATATCATTGATAACAATGTTTAAAATTGTTTTTGAATATTTAATAAAATAATTGTTGTAAATCATTATTTATAGTTATTACATTAAATCTCTAGTAGTATATAAATTTTTTAATTTTATAACCTTCATATTCTAATTTTTTACCTTTTGTTTTATTTCTTGAAGAACTATATTTACATCTGTAAGCTATGACATCTTTATATAATACCTTTTTTTAAACATTGGCAGTTGTTTTTTAAATACCTGTAAAGAAAATATGAAAAATACAGCACATTTTCTTTAATTTTACTTATAACCTATATATACTCTGATATAGGAACGCAAAAACTAAAAATAATTTTGACAAAGCATAATATTAATGAAAAAGTCAGCAGAAACTAAAAGCTAAAACATTGATTTACTTATAACAATAAATGGCCACTAATAAATAAAATACTATTTTCAACAATACAAGCAGTTAGGATTTAATTTAAATATCGAACAAAATAAATAACTACATAAACAAGTTGTCTGTTAAAATATTATTACAATTACAACATGTTGAACATTACCTTTTTTTTTGTTTATAAATGCAAGTGACGAGCTGCTGAGCTATACACGACACACCTGTTATTTGCAGCACGTTCTATTCTTTCCCAATTATTGACAGTTGTTAAATTTTTTGATAGTTAATAAAAACAACAAAGCGGCAACTGCAAGCCGTCACTTATTAATAAAAAATGTGCAAATGATATAATCATATAATAATAGTCAAGTCAAGGCTTTTGTAAAAACAAAGGAAACCTAAATATAAGCCAGAATTCTGCGCCAAAAAGACTGCAATTTTCTCGTGCATATATGTGTGGGCCCTATTAGCGCGTATTTACGGGGCGCCTTAACTGCGAAGGGCGGGAGAAACAAGCAAATTAGATTATTTCAAATTAGAATTCATTTGTTTGATAATATTTTACATTTTTAAATATATACATTTTTTTTTAACTGAAAACTAGGGACATTTTTTAAATATTATAACAAATAATTATTTCGTTAAAAGAATTTAATAAATGAAAAAATTTTTTCTCTTGTCTTAATACCTTATTTTCATTTTTTTAATTTTTTTGTTTTTGATAGGTCATCAAAAATAAAATTTAGAATTCAATACTTAGAATTTATATTTATACCTCCAATTAATTTCATGAAAAAATAAATTAACTCACTTCATATTTTCAAAATTTAAACAATTTTAATAAAATTATTAATACATGCATATAAATTTGTTAAATTTTCTTTAAACTCATCTATTTGGATAGTAAATGTTCAAAAGTGTTACATAAAAAATTTGAAAATTTTGTTCATTATCTCATCAACAAAATGTTAAAGATTTTTTTTATTTATTAACTTTTCAAATAATTTATTTATTGTAATTTATTACATTTTCAGGATTAACTAAAACAGTTTATTTACACAATTATTATTTTTTTTTTTTTTATAATGTTATGCGTGATGTTCAGCTTTTTTTTTACAATTTTCAAAAAATTTGACCTTCTTTGTTCTAATAAAAAATGTGACGCTTCAAACGTGCACGAGATTAGTTTTTTCACGACTTATGCACGGTAGAAGTTGAAAATTTTCTTATAAATATTTCCTTGTGTAAACTCTATTACATTTATTTTAGTTAAAAAATAATTAATATTTTAAATAATAGACATCGGTTGTTATTAATAAAAAATACCGAAGATCGACTCTAATTTTCAACCGACATTATGTACTGTCGATCAACTTTATAAGAAGCTGCAGTGTAAAATTGTCAAAATGTTATTGAGAAAGACAAAGCTGACTCGAATGTAGATCAATTACTTAAGTCATTTAAATGAATAGCTGAAAATGTGTGATATAAAGTAATATGTATATGTAAAATATATTAGGTAAACAAATTTTTAAAAGCTGTAAATTATTATTAATGAACAAAATAAATTTTTTGATTTATATTTATAAGATAATCGAATTTTCATGTATGTCAGAAGATATGGTGCATCTTAAGGTAAGTTTTGCAAAGAAAATATATGTTTAAGATCTTTCCTAATTTTTATGAATGACTTTTAAACACTATACTTAATATGGATAGCAGATTTAAGTTTTATTAAGATCATTTTTAACTCTTTTGTAATAACAATCACAAAGTTATGTTAAATAATCAAAGATTCTCCATATCTGTGTTAAATAACGTGAATTACAAACTTGAACAAAACAAAATTTTTCAATGAATGAAAAAATATAATATAATATAAAAAACTAATATATTAAAATTAAAATTATTCAATAAATAACAGATGTACTTCATAAAAATATTTAAAAAATTTCATGACTTTTTTTTTACCTGAACTTCTTTAAACATATTTTTTAAGCAATATTAAACTTGGAAAAACATTTTTTTTTAAATCTTGTACACTTCTTTAACAAATGAAAATCGTACACTATAATCAATATTAAAATTATTTTATTTAAATAATGTTAAGAGCGATATTAAGTATAGTAAATAATACTATATTAATTACAACTCAATAGTTACATTACAACACATGACTTATTTAAACACATTAAATATTTTAGTACGTAAATAAACTTTTCTATGAAAACATTTCGTAATAAATATAAACAATTGAACTGTCTCACGTTGTTTTAGAATCATTTGTGAGAATGCAAACCTCGTTCAAGTAACTTAATAATTTTCAAGTAGTGGTGAAAATACCAAATCTCCATTTCCAGATCGTACTAAATTCATTATATCATCATTGTTTAAGTAATTCAATATTGATTCTAAGCATAGATCAGGAATATCTCGATCTAATAGCGTACAAAACGCAGACATCGCGGGCTTAAGTAATCGAGTTCTTGATCGAGCTTTTCTGAACTGCAGTCTTATTAAATTATGCATCTCCGGAAATTCCTTAAACAAATTATCAGATTCACAGATATTGCGAATCGCATGACGTTGCAATATAGAAATTTTTTTATAATCCACTACAAATCTTTCAGTAAAAAAATAATCTACAGATAAAGATGGATTGACTTCTTTTTTAAATTTGTTCTGCAATTTCTGCTTTTCTAATCTTCTACTATTTATTATTCTATTACTTAGTAAAATTTCTTCTATCTCAGAATTATCAAAATGTTTTTTATTTAATTTATCAATGTATAGTCCAACTTGATCCAAATGTTCTATGTGCTGAAATAAATCCTTTTGTGATTCAATTTCCCAAGGACCCCAATCATTGTCAGGATCGTCATTTAATTTTTTGCTTTCTTTAACGGCGTAACAAAGTGGTGTCATTTTTTTATCATCTTTAATATTAATATCAGCTCCTAATCTTAGTAACAAAACAACAGTTTCTTGATAGTCACATATAACAGCTATATGCAAGGGTGTTTTACCTTTAAAAAGTATAAGTGATATTTATTATATTAAACATAAAATAATATATTATAAAAAGAACTTAAAATTTTTATAAATTTTTTAGTAAAATTATTTGATATTTTTTTATATATTACAATTAATAAAATAGTTAAAATTTTGGTATTTGAAATTTTATACCACAAATATTTTACAAATGATTTATATAAAAATAAACCTACCTTTGTTATCCTTACGATTGATTTCACATCCACTTCTAACTAGTGTATTAAAATTTTTTAAAAGTGGTTCTTTTTTAAATTCGTAATTAGAAATGTAATGCATAATATTTTGACCATTTTCATCATTATCTGTTATATCAGGAACATTGTTTATCAACTGTGAAAAGGTTGACATAGAAAGAATTTGAGTAGCTTGTACAAGTTTTGGTACATATCCATGGACAATAAGATCAGCAAAGCTCATATAAACACCTTTGTTTAAAAGTGAAATAATCATGCCTTCGTTAATAGTAATTTCCTTAGGTTTACATTTTTTCAAAAAATCTGTAATTTTATCTAATGCTTCTATTAGGACTGGTTTTCCAGTCATGTCTTTGCTTTCAATGTCGACCAAAGGAGATCTTAAATTAAAAAACATACATTTATAAAATGTAAAAAAATTCTACGATTATTAGTTACAAAATGTTTATTTATTTATTTATTTATTTATTTATTTATTTAATGAATGTACACGGGAACAGGGCCCATTATAAAATTTGAATACAATATAAAAATTTTTATAAACATGATTTGCGCTAGAGAATGATTTGCGCTAGAGAGCTTATATTACACTTAAAGAATTACACTTAAAGTAGTAATTAATAATGACTAATACAATGTCTGTATGTTTGTGTCTTGAATGTTAAACTTTTTTTTTATTTCAAAAAATCTTAGATCTTACAATTAGATTATTTTAATCATTACCTTAATAATGCCTCCATTTGATCTTGATTGACGTTATGTGTTACTGCTAAATGAAATGGAGTAAGACCATCAGCATTCTTAACATTAGGATTAACGCCTTGACTCAATAATAATTCAATGACTTCTTTTGAGCCATATTGAATAGCAAAATGAAGTGGAGCATAACCAGCATAAAGATCGGCAAAATAGTTGACTGGAGTATGAACATTGGCTCCCGATTTTATAAATTCCTTTACTAAATTAAGATTGCTCGTTTTGCAACTCAAATGAAAATGCGATAGTCCATCGTTGTTAACTGGATTCACAATTGGAAATATCTTATTTGACAATATTACTAAAATTGAATGATAAAAAGCTTTATTACCTACACAAATATTACAATAATTTTAAAATATTTGCAAGTTTAATATTTACCTTCTTCTAATTCCAAGTTGTCGCTTAAATGTACGGGAGTCAAGTTATTTACATTTTTTATATTGGGATTAGCTCCATACTCAAGAAATTCTTTTCTTCGTGAATTCACATGAAGAGCAGTGTCTCCTGGCCATATGCTCGAATCAAAAGCGATCTGCTGATTGACGCTCGCTCCAGACTCCAATTCCTCTTTTACAACAGCTAATTCACCCAAAGCACAAGCAACTTGCAGCTTAGTTAATCCTAGCTCCTCGAATCTCATTTCATTAACTAATTTATTGATGACCTTAGTATAAATTGCATTTGATTCATAATTATAAATAAGAGCATTGTTTAATATTTTAAAACTCGTTGAATTTGTCATCAGAGCTTTTACTTCAGGCTTTAACATGCAATCAATTATTATTTCACATTTTTCGTTTTCCCTTGAATCATTATGTAAGCAGCATGGGCATGAATGGATATAAAGTACATTAAGATTTTTTTCAGAAGCCGAAGTTTTCTCCATTAAATCAATGTTCAACCAATTGACTGCAATGTCAAAAGGTGTAATCCCAGTATTAAACAAATATTCTTTCTTAAAAATGTTCTGAATGTCTCTTGTTATCATTAGGTTTGGATCTGATCCACTATTTAAAAGACACTTAATTGCTTTTATATTTCGTGCTGCACAAGCTATATGAAAATGAGATAAACCAGTTTGATCAACTGGATTTGCGGGAATTTTTTCATGAAAATCTAAGATACTCTCGACAAAATACTTTTTATCCCAATAAAAAGCAAGCTGCAATGGACTCATCCCATCTGCATTTAGCATTGTGAAGTCTATATTGGAAGACATAAGTGAACTTACTACTGAATGAATACTATAATTTTGATTAAACATTACTGTCAAGTGAAGCAGATTATACCCTGGCCACAGTAGCGAGTTTGAAGGAATAACGGTATTAATGTTCTTGACTTTTTCCTTTATAAATTGTTGAAACTCTCTTGAATCTTTCATAGTATGCAATACATCAAATAAAGACATACCATCAGTAAATTTTATTCGCGACAAACAATATCGTTTCTCTGTTGACAAAATCTGAATAATTTCATCAAGATTATATTGCTTTAAGCATAAATCTAATGGAGATGTGCCATTGGCATCTTTGGCTAAAAGATTAGCTCCTTTTTCTAACAAACGAATTACTGTTGATAAATTAAATTGAGATGCCACATGAAGTGGTGTGTAGCCAGGCCACACAGGCGAGTCAAACTTGATGGGAGAATCGACGTCTATATCTTGATTTAGAGATCTCTTGAAAAGACTACCATAGTTCATAGTGCAATTAATATGCAAATTGGTCAGACCTATGTCATCAGGCAAAATAGTCAAAGGAAATATTTTTATGAAGAATCCACCATTAAAATTACGATTTTTACATTCCTTAATAAGCAAATGCAATGGAGTGGTCCCATAAACATCTTTGCTATTCATATTTGCTCCATTAGCTATAAGAAATTCTATGACTCTTAACTGACCATGTAACGCTGCAAAGTGTAGAGGTGTGTAGCCAGGATATTTGGGCGAGCCATTATTTACACTCTCATGAATGGAAGTACCTGCTTCCAAATAAATGTCAACTGCCTGCAAATTATTGTTTGAACAAGCTACATGGAAGTGAGATATTCCATTTTTATCTTTTATATTTGTAAAAATTTTTTTTTCAATATACAAAAGTAATAATCTATGAGTATCGAAGCCTTTATGAAATGCAAGCAAAAGTGGACTGTAGCCATTATTATTTTGAAGACTCAAATCAGCACCATGGTTCATAAGTAAATCTAACCAAATATGGCGATTAAATTCTATCATAAAATGTAATGCTGTATTGCCTAAGTATTGTGTCTTATTACAAAAAGTATAAATGTTAAAAGGCAATCTGTAGTTTATATTAAAATTACTTTTTAAGATTGCTTGGATTTTAGAAAGAATGAGACTTTGAGAAGATTTATCACTTTTGAGATACTGATAAATTTGTATAAGCTTGATACAATCTTGATTAGTAGCTTGAGAAGACGACATTTTTTTGTATATTTATTGCTTAATCCAAGTTGCCATCAACCAGTATAATTTAATTTTTCTGAAATCAAATTTTTGTTTCAAATTATTTTGATTATGTTTTATTAAATTTAATTTGGAATATTTAAATTTTAAAACTTAAGTTCTTACGGCATTGAGAGCAAAGAAAAAAAAGCTTTTATCAAAAATATAACCATTACAAATTTACACCATATTAAAGTGCATAAACAATTATACATAGGAAAACTTTAAAAATACTTAAAACTGTAAATAAAGTGGTGCTTACCTTTAATTTAATAGCTTGGATACCTGTATGCACTACAATGATCAAGGCATCAAAAACCTTAGTAAATGACAACAGCTTATAGATCGTAATTGTCAATTCAAGTCTTAGTAGGTATCCATATTCATAATTGACTTGCAATTGCAAAACTATCTTGTTCTACAACAAAATATAACTAATTATAATGTCTGATCAGATGAATATTATGTAGGTAATAAAAAATAAAATTTTCACCTGTTCAACAAGGAGATTGATTTTTGTCTATTCACACTTGATAGCAAAGAAAGTAAAATCTCGTTTATGATTTTCTAGGAAAAACAGAACGTTAATGCATTTATTGCCTCTTATCTTATTACACCCGCGGCAACGACGAAGAAAGACATTCAATGATTCAATCAGTTGGGTTGGGTTAGGTCCACGACCGTGGTTATAGGTCATATATTGTATATAATTGAGTAAATAGTGATTGCTTCGATTTCTTTCGGCGGGAAATATCTTAACGTTAAAAGAATACGAAATTGAGAATAAACCGATGATGAAAAATAAAAAAAAGTGTAATAAATGTTAACACGTAATAATATCACAATGTAAATGAAATTGTAAATACTGAAAGTAAAGTGAAGAGAACCAACTGAAATATATTTATTCAAATTAAAACCTCCTACAAAAAGTCCATAAAAAAGTATGTCATCACGAAATTTTACAAAAAATAAAAAATTATATAGGAATAATTTTTCAAATATTTATTTAAAACGGATAAAAGAATTCTATAAAAAACTAGTTTTATTTTTACATAAGATTCATTTTTTGATTAATATTTATATAATCTTATCTACTCAGGTAGCTGAGCTTATCTAAAAAATGTAATTTGGAAAAAGTGTAAAAAATTTCTCAGATTTTTAAATAACACTTTAGTAAATTTGTTTTTACTGTGTTTAAATCATACCAAGTTACATCAATTAATGTAAATTACAAACCTATATAATAATAACTTTTCAACTAATTAAGAGACACAAAATAGTTAAAAAACTAACAATATAAAAAATACTAGAATATTGTATTTGAAATTAATCATTAATTGGCAGCAAACTCATTTTTAAAAGATATTATTTTAAAAGACTTTAGCAACAAATGTAAATTATGTAAACTTCAAGTACAAGTTACAACAAAACATGTTAATTTAAAAAAAAAACGCATTTTTTTTCTCTACATTTATTCTATAAAACAGTAATTGTATTCTATATTCAAAACTAAAATAATTTTATTCTATAACTTTAGCAGCAATAAAAATATAGTATGTATTGTTCTATAAACGCTTCAAGTACATACCCATGTATTACTTTATTACTTATTTTCGAATTGACAAATATATATCAATGAATAAACTTTAAAATAAAAATAAATTATAATAAGAAACAATTAAAAATATAAAGAAATATTATAATGTTGGATTTTTTAAGACTAATTTTTATTGATACGAATCCGGTTATAATAACTTAATAATTTTTACAAAGTGGTGCAAATATCAATTTTTCATTTCCAGATCGAACCAAATTCATCAGATCGTCATTATTTAAATATTTTAGAATTGATTCTAAACATAGATCAGGGACGCCTATACTTAAAAGAGCTTGAAACGCATCTTTAGCGGGTTCGAGTAATCGAATCCTTGATCGTGCTTTCCTAAACTGCAGTCTTATTAAACTATGCAATTTTGGAAATTCCTTAAGCAATCTACCAGAGTCACAGATATTACAAATTGCTTGGCGTTGAAGTACAGGTATTCTTTTATAGTCTACTTCAAATTGTTCAGAAAAAAAATAATCCACAGAAAAAGATGAACTGACTTCTTTTTTTAATGTATTTTCAAATTTCTGCTTATCTTCTTTTGTCCTGTTTGCATTTTTCATCTCAGAACCATTAAAATATTTTTGATTCAATTTATCAACAAATAGTCCAACTTCCTTCAAAAGCATTATGTTTTTTATAAGTAAATTCATCATGAAATCTACTCTATCATCAAGATCACATTCACTATCACTATTATTCTCACTATCAGAGTCCTTTTCATTGCATTTTTGAATGGCATAAATAAGTGGTGTCTTTCCTTCATCATCTTTAATATTAACATCAGCTCCAAGTAATAGTAGTAAGTTGGCTGTTATTTGACAGTTGTGATCAATTACTTTATGCAAGGGTGTTTTTCCTTTAAAAATTATTTTTATAAGTTTAGATGAATTTAAATACAGTAAATTATGTTCATTATTGACTATTTTATAGTAATAAAAAGTAAAATTTTAGAAAAAATAGTTAATGAAAAATTTTTATTCAAATTTTTGAAAAAAAATTATAACAATCATTACTATTTGTGGTAGAATTAATAATTTTTTCTAAAATTTATTAAAAGATTCATAAAAAATGTACTTGCCTCTTTTATCCTTATGATTAATTTCACATCCAAGTTTTACAAGCAAGTTAATATTATTAACAACTGATAGTTTTTGGAAACTATATTTAGAGACATAATGCATGATATTTTGACCTTTCTCGTCATCATCTGTTATGTTGGAAATATTTTTAATTACTTCCAGAAAGGTTGAAATAGGAAGATAAGTGGCTGCATTCATAAATGTTTGTATGTGTCCATCAACAATAACATGAGCAAAGCTCATGTGATAACCCTTTCTCAAAAGTAAATCAATTTTGCACTTGATATCAATAAACTTAGAATCATTACTTTTCATTACACCTGAAATATTCTCTAATGCCTTGATCAATAGTGGTTTTCCAGTCATGTCTGTGTTTTCAATGTCCATTGCAGGAGACCTAAAACATAAATTTAAAAATTTTATCAGAAAATATTATCATATTCTTTTGTAAAACTTTTTTCTTTTTATTTCTTTCATAAGCATTAAAAAATGGATGTACTTTCAGTCGGTAAATCTAAAGTTTAATCAATAATTACCTCAATAACGCTTCTATTCGATCTTGATTGACGTTGTGTGTTACTGCCAAATAAATCGGAGTAAGACCATCAGCATTCTTAACATTGGGATTAGCGCCTTGACTTAATAATAATTGAATGACTTCTTTTGAGCCATATTGAACTGCAAAGTGAAGTGGAGTATAACCAGCATAAAGATCAGCAAAGTAATTTACCGGAGTATGAACACTGACTCCTGATTTTATAAATTTTTCAACTAAATAAAAAAAGTTCGTTTTGCAACTCAAATGAAAATGCGATAGTCCATCGTTGTTAACTGGATTCACAATTGGAAATGTTTTATTTGACAACAACATAACTAAAATTAAATAATAACAAGTTTAATTACTTATGCAAATGATAAAATATTTTTAAAATATTTGCAAGTTTTATATTTACCTGCTTCTAGTTCCAAGTTGTTGCTCATGTGGATGGGAGTCAAGTTGTTTGCATTTTTTAAATTGGGATTAGCTCCATGCGCTAATAAAAGTTTAGCAATCTCTACTCTCGAGGCCCGAGACGGGAATTCTTCTCTCCGAAAATTTAAAGGTGAAAGAAGCTCTATTCTCGAGATATGAGAAGCAGATTCTTCTCTACGAGAATTTATATGCAAAGCAGTGTCACCTGGCCATATCTCAGAATCCAAGGCAATCTGCTGATTGACGTCAACTCCAGATACCAACTCTTTTTTTACAACAAACAATTTACCTAAAGCGCAAGCGACTTGCAACTTAGTTATTCCCAGTTTCTTGTATTGCATTTCATTTATCAATTTATCAATCACATTTGTAATAATTTCATCGGATCCAAAACTATAACAAGTAACTCTACTCAAAATTTTAATGCTCATTTTATTTGTTATTAGAGCTTTTACTTCAGGATTTAGCATTAAATCAATTATTCTTTCACGCTGCTTTTTTTTCTTGCCATATTTAAAACTAAATGCTAAATCAGGATTAATATCAAGATTATTTTTAACAATTGGTATTTTATCCATTAATTCATCGTCTATCCAACTAACTGCGATGTCAAAAGGGGTTGTTCCCATTTTATACAAATAAGCTTGATCAAAAAGCAGACAATTAAAATTACTCTGAATGTCTCTTAGTAAAGGCAAGTTTGGGTCAGATCCACTGTTTAAAAGAAATTCGACTGCATTCAAATTTTGCGCTATGCAAGCAATGTGAAGGTGAGAGAGGTTGTTTTGATCAACTGGGTTTACAGAAATCTTTTCATGAAGATCTAAAATAATTCTAACAATTTCCTCTTTTTCAAAGTAAAAGGCAAGATGCAAAGGACTCATGCCATATGCATTCAGAATCGTAAAATTCACGTTACAAGACAAAAGAGCTGGTACCAAGAAAGATTCAGATTGATCAAACATTACTGCCAGGTGAAGTAGATTATACCCTGCCCATATTGGTGAGTTAAAAGGAATAATAATATTAATGTTTTTAATTTTTGTCTCTATAAACTGATGAAACTCATTATTTTTCATGGCTCTCAGTACGTTTAATAAAGGTGTACCATCAGTAAATTCTATTTGTGACAGATGATGTCGTTTTTCCATTGACAAAATCTGGATAATTTCATCAAGCTTATATTGCTTTAAGCATAAATCTAGTGGAGACATACCACTTGCATCTTTTGCCAAAAGATTGGCTTCTTTTTCTAACAAACGTAGTACTGTAGATAAATTAAATTGTGAAGCTACATGAAGTGGCGTATAGCCAGGCCATACAAGAGAGTGAAATTTGATAGGAGAATCAATATCTATATCTTGATTTAAAAATTTCTTAAAAAGACTGGCATAATTCATTGTGCAGTTAATATGCAAATATGTGAAATCCATATTGTCAGGCAAGATAGCCAAAGGAAATATTTTTAGAAAAATTTGAGGATCAAAACTAGATTTTTTACATTTTTTAAGAAGCATATGCAATGGAGTAGTCCCGTTAGCATCTTCACTATTCAAATTTGCACCATTAGCCAAAAGAAGTTCCATAGTTTGAAGCTTATCATACAACACTGCAAAGTGTAAAGGTGTATAGCCAGAATACTTAGGCGAGTCATCATTCACACGCTCATGTACAACAGAGCTATCAGCTTCCAAATAAAGGTCAACTGCCTGTATATTATTGGCCAAACAAGCTACATGGAAATGAGATATTCCATTTTTGTCTTTTATGTTTGTAAAAATTTTATTTTTAACATAAGTACTGATCAATTTATCAACTGGAAAGCTTTTGTGAAAAGCTAGTAAAAGTGGAGTATAGCCATTGAAATTTTGAATAGTTAAGTCAGCACCATGCTCAATAAATAAATTTAAAGAATTGAAGTTATCAAACTCTACCATAAAGTGTAATGCTGTACACCCTGAATATTGTGACTGATTGTAAACTGTGCAAATGTTAGAGGGCAACTTGTAGTTGACATTAAAATCATCCTTTAATATTGCTGTAATTTCATTGCTAAAACACTTTTGATTTTTTAGTAATTGATAAATTAGTATCAGCTTAATACAATTCTCATCCATTGTTTGGCTATAAACAACTAATTTTTTTAGAGAATTGATTGTCTTATTCAGTTTAACATCAAATAAATTTTATAAATCTGAAACAAAAAATTATTTGATTTTTTTTTTAATTTGAACATAAATAAATAATGTTGTAATAAATATTAAGTAATATTGTAGTAATAAAAAGCAAATTATTGATAAAATGCTTGAAATAAAAAAAATTTAATATCTGACTTAATAAGTACTACTTATATAAATGTGAAAACAAAAAACAAAAAAAAAAGATATAAAAGAAAATGACACAATATTGACTACTTTTTTATCAAATGTATATTATGCAATTAAACAGTTTAGACTTGAATATTTGTCATGCAATAAAAGAAAAAAAGCTAAAAATATCAAAAGTATTTAATTTCTAGTCTTACACTTCATTGAAAAGTGTAAACTTAAAATAAATAGCAAAAACGATAAGAATATTATTTACCTTTTAGTATTTAACTTTGACAAAGAATACTGTCCAATGTTTGTTAATCACTGATTACTGCATTGATGAAGATACCTGATAAACAACATCAATAAAAATAAGTATACTAGACTATTGTGCAATTTTTAAGTCTCAAAATTTACGATTGGTGAAAATGTATCCTTATTAATAATCATAACGTTGTAATTTGTGACTTACCCGTTTGTTAAGTAGATGATGAAACTGAAATACTCATTTATTATAGACAAAACGTGGTATTTTTAGCAGGTCATAGTTTTTTTTTCATCCACATTCAATACTTAGTCAAAAAATTCGTTATGGAATGATCGCAAAAAACAAAGAAATGGGTGTGATATTTTTTTGTAAAACAACAAACGTTTAGGTTATACGTACAGTACAGGTTGGGTTAGGAGGTATTGAAGGCGGTAAAAAAACAAATTCAAATAAAATATTTCCAAATAACTAAAAGTTTCTTTAAAATTAAGTTATCTTACGCAGTGTTGAGGTTTTCTCATACAACATTATTTTTCTTATTTGAAATAAATTAATAACAAAATAGGTAAACAAATATATTATACAATTATTATTTTTTCTTTAATCAGTAATAAAAAAAGTAAATCAAATTTTTTAATTTTGAAAATTTTTAATTTATTTTTATTATTATTAATAATAATTACCATTCTTATCAATGTTGCATTTAGCTTTTGTATGATATATACATTAATGATAGAAAAAATAGGATATTTCTACGTGCAATAAATTTATTATAAAAACATAATCAAAAACAGGAATTTTAAAGGAAATCAAAGAACAAAAGTGTAAAAAATTGTATAATATTGAGTGTTTTCCACGTTCAAATAAATTTATAAGCGAATTAAAAAAAAAAAATTACCGTTATAATATTATAAAAAGTTAACTAGCTATAGTCTATAGACCACTACCATTTTCTAAAACTCAGCGATTTTCAGATATTGTTGCAAATACTAATAATTATTTTCAGTTCGTATATGAAACATACGTAATTGAAACGCAGTCGCAGCAGATTGAAATAATATGAAAAATCTTGAATCTTGAGTTTTTGCATTGCAAAACTGAGTGAAGTTTTCGCGAAATTGCAATTTTTCTATTAAGTATTTCTAAATTATAATCGGTATACCAATGAGTGAAAAAATTAAATTAGTAAAATAAATCTAAAATACAATTTTTTTAATTTTTCAAAAAATATTAATATTTCTAGTTTTATAATTTTTTTTCTATAAAATAAATAATACTTTATAAAACAGTAAAAGATATAGAATTGGTTAAAAAAGAGAGAATAATCAAAAAACATTATATCTTTTGCAATTTCGTGCGTAAAAGATCATTTTGCGCACGGCTCTTGAAATTGCACCCCGCACCTCGTCATCGGTTTCGCCGTCGACTCGTGTGCACCGATCACCACTCGTGCCGATTACATGCACTCGTGGGATCGGTCTGCACACTCGTGCGTGGTGATCACAACTCGTGCGGGAATCATGCCTTTTGCGCCCTTGTTAAATAACTATTTTAATTTTAAGCAATAGTATTTTTCGACACGGGTGGGTAAGTCAGTTTTTTAGCGTTGAGGAGGTTTTTTTCCCGAGCGAAGCGAGGGAAAAAATGCCTCAACGCTAAAAAATAACTTTCCCTCCAGTGTCGAACGATATTTTATTCCCAGAGAGCCTAAAAATCATTTTCAAATTGCGATTTTTAGGCTTGAGGGAATAAAATAAATTAATGTGTTATTTTATTTACATATTAGCTTGTTCTACTTAAAACAATTCTTTTCTCAATTTTTGAATTAAAAAATTAATTAAATTTTAAAATTTCTTATTTAAAATTCATGTATCATTATCTCTAATAGTTTTTTGATCACTAATATCGTACAAGCGAGATAAACAAATTAATAATTTAGTCGCATTTTTACGAGAAAAGATTTTGCTGTTCACCAAGTAATAGGTAATGAAATACCCACTTTCCATCTCACTTTATTGATTACTTATATAATGTGACTACAATTATCTTGTGACATTCTTAATATTTTTTAAATAAAAATTTTGCTTATTACTTAAAATTTTGTAAGTTTAAGTAGCTTGTAACGAAATAAGATAAAAAACCGTCAAAAGTATATTGTGATCAAAATCAAAACTTGCTTCCAAATGAAATTATCCAAAGAATTTTAATTATAATAAATGTACTCGATACTCGGTCAAGGTCAACTAATCACAAGTTTTTAAGAGAGAGTTCAACAAAATCAATAAATTCAACCAAGATTCATATACAATGAAAAAAAAAATAATAATTGAATGATTTTTTTGTTCAACGAGGAAATTAGTAGTTTTTTATATTATAAATTAGTAGCTATAAAAATGAACGTTGACAAATAATTTTCAACAGACGAATTTGCACTGATTCTAATTTTAAGAAAAAGAAATCTCTATGTAAAATAATGTTTTCTTACAATAAAAACAGCTTAAATTGATTTTTTAAAATGAATTCTAAAAAAAAAAATTAGTACTTTAGTTAAGCCTGATAAGATTAAGCAACAACGTATAATCGTAGAAATAATTAACGTAATGTATGATATGTAATGTTTGTAAAATTGAGAATTAATACAAATTTGTGCTTTTGCAAAACTTCTATGATTGAAATAAGTAACAAAAAAAAAAAAAAAACAAACAAATAGCTTCTGTTAACTACGTATCTACCATATTATAATATACTTTATTGTATAATTTTAATTTATTTAATAAAGGATTAGAAATAAAAAAAAGAATTTTCATTAATAAAACACTTTAATCATCACACCTTTAACATTAAACCATAAAATATAATTTTTTTTTAATATGCTAATATATTAAAAATACATAGTTAATAATATACGACTTAAAACTTAATATATTCAAAAACTGTACATCGTTTAAAGTATTGAAATGTGGTACAAAGATCGATTTAAACCTAACTGATTATTATTATTATTAAAATTGTAGTTTTAGAAACATTCTTGACACTTACAAAGACTGTTGCATTCACTCAAATTTAGTACCTGAAAGCTACCTCTATACTTATCTTAAATGCATTAATTTAAAGAAAAAGTATTAAATTAAAATCGCTTCAAATAATTTATATATTGCTTTACAAAAAATTTTTTGGTAAATTACATATAAAGAGAAATTTAGATAATATTAATATTCATAAATGAATATCTTTATATATAAAAAATAATTAGAAGAAAAATATAAAAGATTGATGTAATTGAATAATACTTAAAATATATACAATAACTTTTTTACACTGTCCTTTTCTAACAATTGACAATAAAAAATTCTATAACTTTTTTAAAAAAATTTAACAATTTTCGGGTAGAGATGCAAATACTAATTTATTATTTTCAGCTCGTATTAAATTCATCAAATCGCTATTGCTTAAATATTTTAAAATTGCTTCTAAGCAAAGTTCAGGAAGAACTAAACCTGCTTGCAATTGGAATGCAATAGTTGCAGGTTCGAGTAATCGAGTCCTTGCACGAGCTTTCCTGAACTGCAGAATTATTAAAGTATGTGTTATTGGATAATGGTGCTGCAAATCGATTGAGTCACAAATGTTCTGTATAATGTTACGCTGAAAAGCTTTGATTTGCCTATAGTTTGCTATAAACTTTTCTGAATAAAAATAATTTATATTAAAAGACAAATAACCCATCTCTTTAAATTTAGTATCTAACTGACACTTTTCTTCTACAATATCATTGAGTAAAGTTTCATATTTGGCCTTTTCATAAATTATTTTATTACAGTCTTCAACAAAGAGTCCTGCTAATTCTAATTTAATGATATGGTCTTCAAATATTTTCTGCAACTCAGAAGAATAGCAATATTTTGGTTGATATGGTGTATTCCCCTGGTCATTCTTTATATTAATGTCGGCTCCTAGTGACAAATATAGATGAATAGCTTCAGGATTAGTACAAGTATGCAAGACCGTTTGACCTTAAAAAATTAAATAAATTAATTATTAATGACGTAGGTTCTGAGAGTTCTACAAAATTTGTTATTTGATCTATTTAATCATCTATAAAGGTGTAGTAACAATACTAGTAAAGCATATACAAACAAGTTTTTGTGTAATAAATCGAAATTATTCACAATGACTAAGGCACCACAAAAGGATTTTTTCGTTGGAGCGCTGTTGTAGGTTTTGCGGTAACATATACTTAGTTTTTGTCGAAAGTATTAGCAACACAGGCACAAATAAAATTCAAACAAAAATTAAAATTTTTTTGATACTATAAAACTTGTATTCATAAACCATTTAATAATGTTTTAATAGTATTTTTTGATGCAAGTGCGAAAAAGTAGATTGTTGCCTCGTGTGACGAATTCACTCGAGTGAAGCGAGGGTGAAATGTTCACACGAGTCAAAAATCTATATCTCGGTCGAGTATATCGAACAACATTTTAAGATACGATGCATGCAAAGCTCGGTTTTATATAAGCATTATTTGTTGAAAATGCGTAAAATCGAGTTTTACGCATGGAATATCAAAAAAAGGAAATACGACTCTGTCTGCGTGCTTGAATAAAGTTTTGCACTTATGTTAAAATAAAAAATCGTTTAATAGTTATAAAAAAAAATTATTTTTGACCAGTCATTTGCTACCATTTCTTCACACAAGCAAATCATTTTTTCCATATTTTTTATCAAAATTTACTATTTTTTAAATACAAGTCTTAACTTACCTTCATTATCCTTATGATTGAGTTCACATCCACTTATTATGAGTAATTCAATTTTGTTCGTGGTACTTTGATAAATATATTTATTGTTGTCAAAAATATGATACAGAGCATTTTGTCCCTTATGATCAATATCTGTTACATTACATAAGCTATTGATTAACAGGAGAAAATTTTTAAAATGAAGTTCCCATATAGCTTCTTTAATAAGTTTTAACTTTTTTGGTATGTCTTGACTTAATCTAGCCAACTTTACAATGCTACTCTTGTTTAATAATAAATTCATATATTTTTCTCTTTGTTGAGGATTGTAAAAAATACTCTCAAAAATTGTTTCATTAAACGAGTTCATGGCTTCAATATCGAGTGCCGTGCAACTAAATAATAAATTGAAAAATGTATAAATGACAATTTTGAAATAGTTATTTATAAAAAACGTTTCAAGTTAATCTTTTAAGATTGATATTTATGTATTATATTATTAAAATACCTTAATAATGTCTTCGTTTTAATAATACCGTTTTCATTCATACTTATAGCCAGATCCAATGGAAAAAGTCCATTTGAATTTTGAATATTTGGATCTGCACCATATTTCAGTAACAGTTCAACGACTTCCTTTGAGCCATATTGAATAGCAAAATAAAGTGGAGTATACCCAGCACAATGTTCAGCAAAGTAGTCTACTGCAGTATTAACATTTACTCCTGATTCTAGAAATTTTTCAATTAGAATCAAATTTTTAGTTTTGCAGCACAAATGAAAATGTGACAATCCATCGTTGTTAACTGGATTTATGGTGATAAATTGCTTATTCATTAAAAATGTTACTAAAATGCAATAATACATCTAATTAATTATTCAAATGATATAACATTTTATATATAATTGTAGATTCGATAATTACCTGCCTCAATTTCTTCATTCTCAATTAAATGTATGAATGTCAAATTTTTTGCATTTTTCAAATTAGGATTTGCTCCATTTTCTAATAGAAGTTTTACAACTTCAATTCTCAAGATACCAGGTGGAAATTTTTTTCTCTGAAAACAAGCATGCAAAGCAGTGTCCCCTGGCCATATAACTGAATCAAAGGCAACTTGTTGATTGATGTCTACTCCAGATTTTAATTCTTTTGCAATCATGGAAAATTTACCTAAAGCACAAGCAACTTGCAGCCTACTTAATCCAAGTTTTTCATATAGCTTTTCATGTATAAATAAATCTATCAGTTTTGTACAAATTTTATTTATTCCATAAGTGTCAATAAGAATTTTATTTAACATCTTAAAACTCATTTTATTTGTGAACTGGACTTTCGTATTAGCCGTCAGTATTTTATTTAACATTTGTACAAGTTTACCTTTGTTGCAATTGTTTTCAGAAAAAATTAAGTCAAATAAGACTTCAAATGGAGTTACATTGTTAGCATCAATTGCATTAAAATTTCCTTTAACAGTCAAAAATTCGTTTAATATACCGTAATCTATCCATCTAATACTCATATGAAATGGAGTAGATCCAGTCTTCATAATTCTGCCACTAAAAGGACAATGAATGTCTTTCAATGTAGGCAAGTTTGGATCTAAAGTATTTTGCAACAAAATCTTGACTGCTTTTGAATCTCGCGCTGCACAAGCAATATAAAGGTGAGACAAATTTTCTCGATCAACACAATTGATGGGTATCCTATCATGATAATTTAAAATATATGTAACGGCATTTTTAACGTTTAAACGATAAGCAAGATGCAATGGACTCATGTTATCTTTATTAAGCATCGTAAAATTTACGTTTTGGGACAGTAATGATTCTATAGAGACATTAAATCTTAAAGCCAGATGAAGCAGATTGTCTCCTGGCCAAATTATTGAGTCAAATGGAATAAAAATATTCACATTCATAATTTTATTTTCTAAAAACTGTTCAAACTCATTGATACTTTTCATGGCTTGTAATATATCTAACAATTTTGTACCATCTGTGAGTTTTATCTGAGCCAATTGGTAACATCTTTCTGCTGACAAAATCTGAATTACCTGATGACATCTTGAGCCAAAAGATTGGCTCCTTGTTCTAACAAAAGAATTACCGTTTTAAAATTAAAATTTGCGGCCACGTGAAGTGGCGTACAGCCAGGCCATATAGGTGAGTCAAATCTAATAGAAGAATTCAAGTTTGTATTTTTATTCAAAAGTTTTTTGACAAGACTTTTGTTCTTTGCATCTGCAATGAAGTTGATATGAATGCGGGTCAAACCTACGTGATCAGGCAATGGAATCAAAGATTCAATTCTTAGTAAAAATTCACAGTGACGATGAGATTTTATACATTTCTTAATAAGCATATGCAATGGAGTGATCCCATTGGTATCTTTGCAATTTATTTTACCACCTTTATTTAATAGCCATTCCACGGTTTGTAACTGATTGTATTGCACTGCAAAATGCAGTGGTGTATAACCGGCATATTTTGGTGAGTTATCATTTATGCGGTCATTAATAGATACACCTTTATTTAAAAAGAAATCAATAACCGTTACATGAACCGTACAGCAAGCCACATGAAAATGAGATATATGAAATACTTCACTTTTGCAATTCACACCCACAGAATTACTTTTCAGATGCGCAAATAATAGAAAATCAATTACTAAATTATTACTAAAGCCCAGTAATAATGGAGTGTAGCCATTGTCATTTCGAATCATAAAATCAGCCCCTTGTTCAATTAATAAATTCATTAAAGGAGTTTTTAAAGGCTGATACAGTACAGCAAAGTGTAATGCTGTATTGCCTGAATATTCAGGCTTATCCTGACAAACTAAACTGCTAAAAGGTAGCTGATAATTGATTTCAAAATTACC
This sequence comes from Leptomastidea abnormis, assembly GCA_030522805.1. Lineage (NCBI taxonomy): Eukaryota > Metazoa > Arthropoda > Insecta > Hymenoptera > Encyrtidae > Leptomastidea > Leptomastidea abnormis. The sequence continues at coordinate 3,614 of JAPYZE010003880.1, read as the reverse complement.
GTCTATAATTAGTTTGATTTTGGAAATTTTTGTTGCTTCAGGGTAATCTTCATTCTTCAAGACTTTAACAATCTGTCCCAATTTTTTATAATTTTCATCCATCTCTTGAATAGATATCTTTTTTTTCCAATTTTTACTACTTATTTTGCGTAATGTATCATAAATTTTTTTCTACACTAAAACAAAGAAAAACAGATACTTTAGAATATTATGTAATATTACGATTGTATAATATATGAAAGTGTGCTATGTATCATTTACAAAAAAAGTTCATGTTATGTTCATTTAACACCACAAAGTATTTAAATCATGTTGTAAATTAATTTTTGCAATGGTTGTAATAACAGAAGTGTTCGCAGTCTATATAAATAAATCCACGCCACAAGCTCATAAACCTTAGCCTTACTATGAAGAAAAAAAAATTTGTTCAACTTTTTATAATAAATATATAATTGTTACGATTGATTGATTGATAACTTGATTTTTTAAGCAAATGTGACTTTTTTACTTTTACAAGCCAAAATGTTTATTGTTGTTTTACATATTTTTTTGTGACAACAACGACGACGAGTCGAGGAACGATAAAATTTTGATTTAGTAAGTAAGGTTGGGTTGACAACAAAGGCGGGAAAATTTGCGAGTTTTGATACAGGCAAGTGCAAGTACTTACAAGCTTACAAAGTTACTTACTCACTCAAACTCAACAAAGCCAGCTTATTTTCAATTTGATTACGCATCGATATTATATCAATTAACCTGAAATTTTAGAATATAATCGTACATTTTACACAGTAAATTTTTAGACTAATAAAAATATGAATATAAGAGGTTTAAGTAAATAACTTTATTTTTAGCAAATTTTGGCACGATTACAGTTTATTTATTGTAAAAGGAGGCTACTTTGGCCATCACGTTTTTTTTATTTTAAAGGGCTCTAGTTTTAACGTTATAATTACACTCCCAGTCGTTTTTCTATATTTTTTTAAAAAAAAACCACAAAGAAAAAACTTACAGGTGCTATAATTTGTCAAAAATGAAAATTATGTGATTTTGCATGAAACATTAGCAAAAAAATAAATATAATAATCTTATTCTGGCTTAACTTTTTTATTTTTCGACCGATTTTGATAAAATTTGGTATGGTAGTTCCTTGAAGGCTATACTTTATTGATTCCGCCCACTACCAAGCTCTTACATTCATTATTAAGCTTCATTTTGTTTTAAAAACATGCACATTTAGCTAAAATTGTTTTATTTTCAACAAAATTTCACTTATTTTCATTGATAACTACCGACTTTTTATCGATTTTTATGAAATTTGGTATTTAAGGTTCTTGAAAGGTCCTCTTTCGATCCCGCGTCTGTTTCCGAGCAGGCCTTAAATTCATTATTTCTTGTAGTGTCCAAAGTAGCCCCCAAACAGGTATAACTTTGGCCTCTTCCTTAAAATGGCTGTGGAAATTTTTCGTTTTGAAGTACAAATTTAAAAAAAATACCATTTTATAGAGGACATCAAGTCCTATAAGATAGGCCAAAACCGATTTTGATTGCGTCTAATTAAGCCACCGCAATTAAACAAAAATCAGACAAAACTATCGAAAAGTGTCCAAAGTAGCCCCCTTTTACGGTATTCTTTGGCAACACGATATCAGGGTGGAATCAAAATTTTTGTCCGCACAAGTTATGCCAAAAAACCAGGGGGAAACGATATATTATATCCTCCTAAATTAAAGAATTTGTACTTATGAGGATGTCTGCGTAAGTCCATCCATATGATTTCCTGCCCCTGATATCGAGTCGCCAAAGAACGCCGTTATCTCCCCCAAATTTTAAATTACTAATAATTAATTTTTTTATTAACTTCATAAACAAAGCTTGTTGAAATTAAAAAAAAATTTACCTCCGACAATTTTGGACTATTAAATAATTTTCTGGTGAAAATCTGCAAATACCTGCAAAGTTCCATTCCCAGCTCGCACTAAATTCATGAGATCATCTATATTTTCCAGCTCCCAACCGAGTAGACCGCGTCTGACTCTTGAGTGTGATTGTGAGTGTCGAGTTGCGCTTAAAAGTTTAAAACTGAACTCCTGTAAGTAAAGTGTGCTCTTGTGTTTGTTCAATAAAGTTTAATCGCTTACTTTTTGTATACTGATATAAGTTTTTTTGAGTTCACAAATGTATTTGTTTGCAATCCGGCTCTTCCGAATATATTATTAAAATTTTAATATTTAAATGAAATTGAAGTTTATTAACTATTTCATTATTTTTTTTTTTTTTTTTGTTCCAAACAAATATTAACAGCAATGGTTCAAATACTATATTTATTGACTCTTACATAAATTCATAAAAAAATTTATTATAGTCAAAATCGGTCTTAAATAAGTAATTTTATGATAATGCATGTAATCTATCAACAATTGATATAGTGTACATAATTATAAGTATAATGAAATAAATAATTTAAAACCACATTTTTATAAAACTTTTTTTATTACATAATTTAGTTTACTTGTATCACTACAAAATTATCATGGATGGGAATATTCGATCTTCAAGGGCAAATAAAACACAGCAGTTCGTTAGCTGCGACTGCGACGTAAATTTCGCCCCTTGGTGTGCGGGACTCTTTAGGCTACTTATGAAAAAACGACGAAGGAACTTAGCACAGAATTCGAGCAGCGTTCCCGCGTAAAAATCTTTACACATTTGACTACAAAATTATATTTTTAAAAATTCAATTTAATCATATTAAAGAAAAACAAGTACTGTAGAGAATCAAAAAAATAAAAAATTGTTTATTGCTTACATTGTTAATTACATTGATATCGTTTTAAAATTTTCAGAGCATATTTTTAAATATATTTATAAGTCTAACGTCGTTATGTTGTGCATATGTAACCCGTTAAAGCCCTTGCCTAGATCAGCAACGTTAGAGACAAATATTTAATTATTGAATCACATACTATTTTTTAAATGCCCGGTATTTTTTCTTTTTTCGATTTTTTCGATTTGTTTAAACGAAGAGATTTTTAATTATTTATATATTGCAAAAAATATTGATAATGCATGGGTGATGAGGAAAATATTTACCCTCTTTCCAAAAGAAGAAAAATTTGTGCAAAATTAGACTTCAAACATCTCCACATCTTAATCTCGAGGAAGAATCGCGAAATACAATTTACCGATTTAACGAACTATTTCCTGTAAGTGAAGTTTAATCGAAATTGTATGCGAAAAATCTCTTCCGAACAGATCAGAACCACCCGTTTTACCCCGCTGAAATTGTCAGCTCCCGTTTTGAAAGTTACGGTAAAAATTACTTAAAAAATGAGGCAAGATGGCAGTCCGAAGGATTGAGGAGACGGGGTGGCAGAGCCGCTTTTTTCTTTTTTATTCTTGAAACAAGTATAGTCATTGGCATACTCTAAATTTCCATTTTGAACTCGTATCAAATTCATCAAATCATCATTATTTTCCAAGTAATCAAAAATCAATTCTAGGCATAGCTCGGGAATAGCTACACTGATAGTTCTTAATTAGGAAAAATTACTGTTTCTGGTAGTAAGTGCTGGATATAGTGACTATTTTTCAATAACTGCCATTAAAACAAA